>JAWPHD010004410.1:0-188704 GCA_037043455.1 Cyrtodaria siliqua | reverse complement strand
TGTGTGTCAGATAAACGTTCATAACGAAACAAAGCGTTGCGTCATATAACGCGGGCAGCAAAAACTATTCAATGACAACGTATTCAGTTAGAAATGGTCCTGACACGTATTCAGTTGTTAGGAGAACCCACTATGTTCACTACGTTTTCACGACGGTTTAACGGCGGTTTTTCTGGGGTGCGGAAGCACTGACATAGGTGCTTGAAACGAAAATACGTGTCTTCTTGACGTAACACCTGGACGTCCTTGTTGGTCTCTTTCAAGCGATGATATAGTTTTGTCATAGTGCATTTATGCACGCCAAGATGCACAGACGCCATATGCTGCGAAATTCCATGCAACACCTACCTGATGGAGTCTTTAGGCTCCTCTTTACGTAAACGCGGCATAAAGAAAACCTTACTAAATTTGACAAAAACGCTGGATTTTTGATATATGATGTCTTGCGACAAAATTAAGACAGAAAGTGACATGTGTTCCCGAGTACATATGCCACGACCAGTGCATCACGTGCATCTGTTAAGTTGTGTAGTTCATGCTTTAAGAATAATTTTCAAATGGAACTATGATGGAGAATTTGGTGGCGATTTTCGATCACTGGTACATTAACAAAATATTATTTGAAAAAATAACACTTTATATATACTGATCCTAAAAAAGTTCCGTTTCTGTTTTCCTTAAGTATATAATGAGGTTCTAAGTCTGGTGAATACAATTAAAATGTCGTCTACGCAATAAATCGATTTAAAAAAGCACTAAATGTTAATGACATTATTTAGAACTGTGATATATTCCCCTGGGTCCGTATTCATAAAGCAACTTAAGTAGAAACTATTACTTTTTAAGATTTTTACATATTTTCAAATATTAATCTCTCAGGGACACTACAAACAATCTATTTTAATATAAATTTTTAGCTGTGTGGTTTATAGCATTTTTAAAAATATAAAAAAAAAGATGTTTTAAAACGATAGAAAAAAGTGTTAAATTTTGACTTGTTAAAATATTATTAAGAAGCTTTATGAATACGGAATAGTTTATGTCAAACTAATGATTTGGTATTTAGTATAAAATCTGTTTAGGTTTCAACAGTGGTCTGTATTTTCAAGCAGAACCAGAAGTTGTATTTCATACGGGATTATCATTGTCAGTTTTATCTACTCTTTTACGTAGTATCATTTGTTGTATACCATCGGGAAGTTCATTAAAGCATTCTCTACACTCTGTCCTTTTAGCGACAACACTCTCTCTAATCACCTTCTCGTCATGCCAGTATTCGTCTGCAGAAAACGCACTTTTGAAATAGTCCTGACATCTGTGAGATTTATTACAATAGGTATGTCGAATAAGGTCTTTTTTTAAATATACACTTGATCCAAATCTTGCAATGGTTTCGACTGCATTTGCCTGAAGCTCGTCATATTCATACAACAAAGCAGTTGATACAATTTGGAAGCAAGCTAAGGCGGCTTCTGTCCGATCCAATTCTAATTTAGAATTAGTGCTAGCAAACATGAGTCCACTTTGCTGTGCAACCTTCTGATAATCAGACTGGAGCTTCGTCTTCAACACATCTTTACATACCCTTATTGATCGCATAACGCGGTACTCTTCGGCTAGACTGTGAATGTTGAATACGTTTTCCTCTGAAAATTAAAGTAATGCAATTAAAATACTGTACAGAGATGAGAATGCTAGCTTTTGTTCAAGACATCGCTCATTGACTTAGTGACAATGGAGAAAAAACCCGAACTATTCCTTAGACATACATGCACAATCGTATGACGAAGTGGAGATAGCTATATGTCGAGGATTTTCTCAAAACGGTTAATGCAAATAGTTAACGTTGCACGTGAATATTTAATAGGTTGCATACTAATGGTTGTGGTGGTGGTAGTGGTGGTGGTGGTGGTGATGATGATGATGATTATGGTGTGGATGCGTGCGTGCATGCGTGCGTGCGTACGTGCGTGCGTGCGTGCCTTAATTTATTAGTAATACCGTAAACATCGCTTTTTATTTTAGATATCAGTAGTGCGAATTCCCATATTGGAAATACTCAATTCCTGTATCGGTAATGAACATACTTTCCGATTTCTAAATTATTTATTCCCATATGCTCTAAGATGCAAACCCCATATCAACGCAAATGAATGCTAGACGAAAACCAGTAACGGTGCGCAACGATAGTGGTATTGCGCCACGAATAGTCAATGATTCGCGACGATGTATTTTTACCAACGTAGATTTTGAATGAAAATGGTATTTATTTTGTATTTTAGAAAGTTTTTCTTCCGAAACATATCATTAAACGCTAATCTATAAGTTAAATCATTAAAAGTGTTTTGCATAGTTTCCATATAGACAACATTTTAACGTTGAATTGTAAAATGAAAGAATTCTTAAACACTTCAAAACGAGTAGCACTTTAATATATTATGCTTGATCAAACAATGTATACAAACTTTTAGAAAATAATATAAAGTTCATTTTACTTGGCATAGGGTTAAAATGGTAAAAAGGGTAAGAATAAACGAACCGTTTAAAAATGGTTTCTCCCTGAAAGTGTCACGGCGTCTCGATAACATTTTGTAAAGTACCGGTTACTCAAGGATTATTTTTCTCAATAGCAGATGGAAGCATGGTTGTCTGTGGTTTTCAGCATGTTTTCATCATGTACAAAAGCTGTTGGATATTGTATTGAGTCATTGACAATACTATGGCTATTTAAATCAGATCACGGAATTACAGATACAATTAGAACATGTCAATTATATGGAAACGATTATTGTAAAGTGTGATTCACAATGTGTAACTTTTAATTTAAATAGAAAAATGGAAATACCAAAAAATGAAATGAAACAAATGAAATCAAACAAACAAAATACAAAATGTACTTATATAACCACTATATGAGCCTACATCCGTGTAAACCCTTGCCAGCCTGCTGTTCAACATAGTCGATGGGCTACTCAAATTTTCGGTACCAACTCAGCTGGCAAATTTCAATTGCTACCACCTTTTAGATATATCTTTGTAAAAAATAAATAGCCATGATAGTTTTTTCTGAAACGGTAGCTTAAAACCCCAAATACAACTGACAGGGAAGGCTGGAAGTGTTGCAGATTAATGGGCAATTATCACAGTTTGTGGTCATTATTGACCACGCACTTGTCGGCAAAGTTGATACACCCAAGAAGTACTGTATTTATCTGCATAAAAACTGTACAAGGCATAATAAATTAACAAATAGTTATATATTTACAAGAAATCCGTGGATTCACATGTCTCACCTAACGGGGGCTGGACTTAAAAATAAAAAGGTCAATGATGCTTAAATGAAAGTTTGTAAACATTTTAGTAACTAAAAACAATCGAGTTTGCGGTTTGCTGAGATGACATTTAAAAACAAAATGACATTCTATTGAAAACAAGAGGCCCAAGAGGGCTCTACTGGCAAAAAATTTTCTTATTTACCTGGTAATCATGGGGAATAAGTCTGCTGTGTCTAGTCTGGCATGGGCATTTTTTAATTTGTCTCACTTTCTTCTATGTTCTATGAATGAAATTTCATAAAAATGGTTGCGGGTGGAAGGGGCGTGGGGGGGTGGGAGGTGTTTTATTAACATTCTAAACAAATATGGTGGTAAAGATCAAAAAAATAATGAAGTAACTACAAATTAACAAAGAAAAATACAATATAGCATTTTTCAACAAATCAAGGGCCATAACCTGTCGTTACTAACTAGATCTAGCTGGTTTTCGAACTTGTCCATAAATTTCATTGATATACCATGCTTTGCACAACTAGACATCATACTGAGGCTTCCTGCCAAATTTTGTAGAAAACCAACAACCCATTTAGGGGGAGTAGCGCCGGCAAGAAATTTAAAGTAAAAATGTCAAAGTGCCATAACTCCGTCATAAATTAGCAAACTGGAACAAAAGCGTGATATGCACAACTAGAAATCTTACCGATGCTTCCTGCCAAGTTTCGTCAAAATCAAACAAGGCGTTTAGGAGTGGGGGGTGGTGGGTGGGGTATATTAACATTCTAAACAAATATGGTGGTAAAGATCAAAAAAAAATGAAGTAACTACAAATTAACAAAGGAAAATACAATATAGCATTTTTCAACAATTCAAGGGCCATAACCTGTCGCGACTAACTAGATCTAGCTGGTTTTCGAACTTGTCCAAAATTTCATTGATATACCATGCTTTGCACAACTAGACATCATACTGAGGCTTCCTGCCAAATTTTGTAGAAATCCCAACAACCCATTTAGGAGGAGTAGCGCCGACAAGAAATTTAAAGTAAAAATGTCAAAGTGCCATAACTCCGTCATAAATCAGCAAACTGGAACAAAAGTGTGATATGCACAACTAGACATCTTACCGATGCTTCCTGCCAAGTTTCGTCGAAATCCAACAAGGCGTTTAGGAGGAGTAGCGCCGACAAGAAATTAAAAGAAATGTCAAGGGGCCGTAACTGCATCAAAAATCAACGAACTGGAAAAAAATGCAATAGGCACAGCAAGCTTCCTGCTAACACGGCGTTAACAAACAAAAAACATTAAAACAAAAAAATAATGAAATCAGAAACAAGAGGTCAATGACCTTGAAGCTCTACTAATAGGTTTTTGATAGCTAGATCAGCATTCCTGTGAAGTTTCATGAAAATCCGTCAAGTAGTTTCAGAGGAGTAGTCGCTACAAGTTTTCATTATATAACTATGTAAACAAAGATGGCCACTGGCGAAGACACAACTATGTCAAAATAGAATATGTTTTCTTCCAAAGATTAAGCTATAAATTAAATTTAAAACATCTAGTGCATAATTCTAGTTCATGAGAAAGTGATGTAAATGTAACAATTAAAGTTATTTGCCTTTTGCTTGGATGGTGAAGGTCACATCCACATTTGCTTTGTCACGTTGCAATGTACCACTCAAGATACAACTATAAGCAAAGTTTGAAAAGTGACCTAAACGCCAAAGTTGAAGGTAAAAATTATAAGGTTATCTGCCCTTGCTTGGAGGGTCAAGGTCACTTCCACGTTTGCTTTGTCACGTTGCGATGTACCACTCAAGATACAACTATAAGCAAAGTTTTAAAGGTCTAGTGCATACAGTTTGTGAAAAAGTGATCTAAACGCAAAAGTTGAACCTAAAAATTATTAAGTTATCTGCTCTTTGCTTGGAGGGTGGTCAAGGTCACTTCCACATTTGCTTTGTCACTTTGCCATGTACCACCCAAGGTACAACTATAAGCAAAGTTTGAAAGGTCTAGTGCATACAGTTTGTGAAAAAGTGACCTAAACGCAAAAGTTAAACCTAAAAATTAGTAAGTTATCTGCCCTTTGCTTGGAGGGTCAAGGTCACTTCCACATTTGCTTTGTCACGTTGCGATGTACCACCCATGATACAACTATAAGCAAAGTTTGAAAGGTCTAGTGCATATAGTTTGTGAAAAAATGACCTAAACGCAAAACTTGAATGTTGACGCCGCCGCCGCCGCCGCCTCCGGAAAAGCAACACCTATGTCTCTTTTTTTTTCTTCGAAAAGGCGAGACAAAAATCAACATGAAACTATATGTTAGCCTATACCTATAAAGTATATGATGCTAGAGTATGCAACAAATAAATGTAAAATAAAGTCAAGATTTTCCCTCGATAAAAGATAGACTGTTAGTATAAGAGATTATAAAAAATATTAAATCAATATGTTTACATTCAGACAAAATGAGTTTTGGCAAGGGTTTACACTGATATAGGCTCATATAGTGGTTATATAATTTGTTTGATTGATTTCATTTGTTTCATTTCATTCTTTGGTATTTCCATTTTTCCATTTAAATTAAAAGTTACACATTGTGAATTGGATTCATAGTAATATAAAGTATGATATCTTCAAACTAAGTATCTTTTTATGGGTTGTGCTGAAGTCATTATAGAGAATGAAGTTTCCGTGTTGTTGTTTGTTGTGGGGGTTTTATATTAAAAACCGTAGTGGACCATACATAATATTATGTTTTTATTTTTATTACGTTTTTCTTTCAATTCCTTCATTACGTTTTGTTTAATTCAATACCATTTAATATCTATACTATGCTGGTAAAATTATCCATCTGTCTTATACAGGGATGCTATGCAGTCGCATATTTTAGGAGGCTTTGACCTGTAAATTCAGGCCAGCATGCTGCTAGGACCGTCTAGAAACACATATCTCAAATTTAAAACATGAACATTCTAACAAAAATCGATAAAAATGGAATATTCTTTTTAAATATTATTATCATTTCAAAGTTAGGCAGCTGAAGATTCTGAAAATTGTCTGTTAAATTCTTGTAGATAAATATAATATTCGAAATGAACAAAATGTATACCGCTTGACATTTTTTGAAGGAAATCAGCAAAAAAAGGACACACAAATCGCTGATTTTTGGAATAATTATAAAAAAACATTATATTAACACTTCCAATTAAACAAAACAGAAGTTGTTAAAGTATTTTCATACATCTATATATGTCCTGCGATATAGAAAAAAAGTTCAAACGGATCAGAGATTTGGAAAAGCCGGGTGTTTTTGTTGGAGACTAGCAGGAGACTAATTTAGAACAGTATGTGTGTCGTATTGCTTTTTTAAATACCGTTTGTTGTAATAGGAGATATCACTAAATGGTATTAAAAGCCAATACAGCATACCATACATCAATTCGTGCGGACTGGGTGGGCTAGCTGGTCTAAGTACACACCAGTGTTAACGATTACTGCAAAGGTACTAAATCTGAAGAACTATATATCATCCATACCCGTCATATTAGTACAGTTGTGCTCAATATTACGTATGTATGTTATTGTAGTGTAAATACCAACATACTATAAGTTTGTGTAATACGTTTTCTTGATAATGAGTGTCGATGCTATCCTAAATGAACCACCACCCGTTTCCCTGTTCACACATGACAAAACGTATAGCCGGAGAATATACTTAAATATATATGATTTGTTGCACACACTACAAGGGTATGACAGTAGTTTGCCTGTTCAAAGAACTGCTAGCACACGGAGCATATGAATCTGGCACACTTACCATGTTATACTTTCTTATATCTTATCAATGTACTTCTGTTATGAAACTGACTCGAACACACTTCTCAAATACTTGTTTTACATTATTACGGATCGAACTTAGATGCCGTTTGAGGTCAAACACAATTGAAGGAGGACATTGTGTCCGCATTGGCCATTGTGCTCGGATTTAAAAAATCCGAAAAAAACGAGATCATAGATTTAGGACACAGGAATGTTTTAATTTGGTAATTGGTAAACGTCGTATTTTTAGGAAAGTTAAGCGTCGTGCTAAAATTAAATATAAAAATAATCACAAATCTATTTTACATGATAGATCTACTGCTAAAAACAAACCTAAACAATTTGGAGATCTTGTTCGCAAATATAAGAAAAAGTGCAAAAACACTATTAATATTTCTATTCAGGATTTTAATATTTTAATATTCTCGAAAAATACTTGTTTCAATGAAGAGGCAGAAAACATACTACATCAAAAACATCTCGATAATTATGTTATAGTCCAGTCAGACTGTGATTTCAGTGTTGACGACGTATTAAAAGTTGTTAGCGCGCTAAAGAGAAATAAGAGTTCCGGTATAGACATTTTAATTCTTGAAATAATCATTAAATCTAAATAGTTATTGTCACAAATATTATGTAAACATTTTAATTGTATCTACAATAATGGCATATACCCAGAAGTTTGGACAAAGCGAATGCTGGTACTAGTGCCTAAAAGGATGATAATAATAACATTGATAACTATAGAGGTGTAATATTAACTAGCATATTTTCTAAAGTATTTTCAGTTTTGTTAGACAATCATTTACGTAAATGGATTGAAGATAATAATATTTTATCGGAATGTCAATTTGGTTTTAGAAAAGGCAAAAGTACAGTTGACTATATCTTTGTTTTACAATCTATAATTAATAAAGTTATTCAACGTGAAAGGAAAAAGCTGTATTGTGCATTCTTTGATTTTAAGAAAGCATATGATTTAATTTACAGAAATAGAATTTTGTTTAAACTTCTTACTAATAATGTATTATCAAAACTTGTTAGAATGTTGCAATATATGTGTGCTTCAGTTAAAATATGTGTTAAAGCAAACAGTAACGTATCAGATTAAATTGATAGGTTCATGGGTGTAAAACAAGGTGAAACCGTATCGCCTTTATTCTTTATTATAATTATTAATGACATGCCATAATATATAAACGATAATGACGCAGATATTATTACACTCAATGAAATGCAGCTATTTCATTTGTTATTTGCAGATGATACTGTACTTTTTTCATATTCAGTGAATGGGCTACAAACTGTGTTAAATGAACTACATGCTTATTGTAAAGCATGTAATATAACTGTAAATGCTAGGAAAACTGTATCTATTGTATGTATTTTAGGCGCAAGAATAGATAATGTTTATTTATTTTATGACATTATAAAAATAAATACCGTTAAACAATTCACTTATTTAGGTGTTACTATGTCATCAAATGGAAAAATGTATCAATCTCAAAACGTTTTGGCAGACCAAGCATTTAGAGCTACATATTCTTTGAATTCTTTATTTGATACTGTTCCTTTAAAAGAAATATGAAAAGTTGAAAGCATTCGATTGTACGATACTGTCAATTTTAAATTATGGAGGTGAAATATGGGAATTTCATAAAGCTCCTGATATAAAAAGAATATATTTAACATTTCTTAAACAAATTTTAAACGTCAGAACGCGAATGCTTCAGTCTATGGAGAATTGGGTAAAGTTACTCTAGACGTTCTAAGTAAGGAAAGAATTCTTAAATGTTGGTTCACAATTATTAAGTCATAAGGCTCTTTAATCAACGAAGTATATAAAGATCTAGTAAATAATAATGTTCGTCGGTCCTGAGCCTTAGAAGTGCAACGTTTGTTAAACGATCTAGGGTTCAGCTATTTATGTAATAATGCTAATAAATCTCATCTTCAATATTCGAAGGCTATAGAGCGACTAAATGACCAGTATTATCAGCAATGGTATTCAACATTAGCTACATTGCCAAAGCTGAAAACCTACAAGAAAATTAAAAATAATATTGGAGTTGAAAGATACTTGACCATAAATTAGCTATACAAGAAGGTAAATTTAAAAATGTAGATAGATCTTACCGTAAATGTGTATGCTGTCAAATGAATGTAATCAAAGATGAATATCATTTTGTTTTAGTTTGTCCATGTTTTCGAGATATTACAATTGAGTGTCTTCCTAAATATAATTTGTTTTGTCACTGGCCAAATTTACAAAATGAAAATGGTTACTTACTTCTAACCAGTCTAGTGTATTAAGTAAATTGGAAAAATATGTATATTTAGCAAACTTGAGAAGTGAGAATATAATCGATAATTAACGTGAATTATTGGGATTAAACATGCATATAAGATTATGTATAATTTATTAAATAATAAAGAATACTCATTATTCTCTCTAATATCCCAACGGAATAGTTATGATTGTAAACCATTATTCAAGTGTCTGAAACAGATAGTTTCCGCCTACTGGCCTTAGGCTTATTTTCTCGTGAATTGCTATTGTGTGAAACACTGATCCCTCTTGTTGCAAACATAATAAGCTTTACCGAAATGTATAGAGATCGCTCACATGACAAATTATCGGAACCAATCAGATTGCGGATCGTGGCATTTGTTATCTACTATTTAATACCGCAACAAAGCGCAACTGCACCCAAAGGAACTGCGCCTTTGGCGCAGTCGGTTAGAGTGTCGTTTACTATGGTTATACTGAAACGAAGGTTCAGGGTTCGAGCCTTATATAGGGAAAACAAATTAAACCATACACTGTTAAGATATTTCAAAAAATATTATATGAAACTACTACGGAATAAATCTGATTGGTTCCGACAATTTGGCATTTGAGTACTCTGTGTACATCCACTGTACAAACAAATTATATTTATAGAGTTTTTTCTTCTTTTTATTTCTGGTGATCTTTTTCTTTGTATTAATTATGCTACATACTATTCGAAAGTGTTTGTTTAAAATAGTTGTTGTATGTGCTCTTACTCCATGACACTATTATTCATGCTCTTCTCAATGTAATGTAACCGCCTCATTGTATACATGGTATAGGCGATGAACATTGTACAGGAGATGACAATTGTATGATGTGTAGTTGAATTGAACTGTCAGCGGACATTATGACCTAGGTGTAGGGGGCCATTATATCCGCAATGCCATTGTGTCCGCAGGGATCGTCTCAACGTTATTAAATTGAGTGTGAAGTGGGCTTTGTTTTAATTTCTAGTAAATAATAAGTTGAAATAATGGTGGGGTCTTAGAAGTTTCCCGAAATAGTTTGCACCATTTTATGCATTACTCTTATATGAGTTGCATGTTGTTGTTTTTAATAATTTATTAAGAATTTTATGAAAATAATAAAAATTACAAGATATATCTTTCCTCGTGTTGAACCAAATTATTATATATACGATTTACATTTCAAAATAGACAAAATTGTAAAAAGTCATTTGTTTGTGTGTAGATTTTTAGGTTGTTTATTAAAATAGGTTTGTATTAACATATTATATACGTGACTGATTTGTGTAATGCGACACTGGTTGAATGGCGGCTATGCTTTAGGTACTGACCTGCAAATTCGCTTGTCAAATAATATGACGTGATAATAATAATAATGTGATCAGGCTCCTGAAGAGGTGTTACGTAATAACCTTCTCTATAACTTAATCACCTCTGCATGGGACATTTGATGTATATATGTAAATCACGTACTTACTATCAATTACATTTATTTTGGTGCAGATCATTTAATTTAAAATGGGGAGAGGGAAGGGATTACGCAGGGGAACTTAGGTACGGATCATTTAACTGTAACACGGGGTGGGGTTCTCCAAAATTGTTTTTGCTTTCCCTTTACACCAGTATGTTTGGTACTTCATAAATTCAGATTACTATTTTTAAAGATCCTTTTTTATTTTAATAATTTAATTCTTTGAAAACTAATACTATAACGCTTTTGACCATTTTCAAATATCGGGGATTGAGTGAGGTTTACTATGATTTACTTGACTATAATTTGTATCATGGATTTGACAAATTATTTTGTGTCATATATGTTTTTGTTAAACATCTATGTATTTATTTATTTGAGAAGATGAATACTTGTTGGTGTTATGTCTTTACATGAAAAATGTTTACATGATTATAGTTTATATAACATGGCCATTATTGCACCGAGTCATATTGCACCGAGTCATACTCTCCCTCTGTGCTCTTCTTTGTGTAATTGGTCATTTCAACCCGCACCGAATGTGAACAAATGTATGTGCACGTTAATTATATAACATGATTAATTAAAATAACCTCCATGATTATTTTTTATTATTTCATTATTTGATGACTGTTATTCATTCCGATCTTTGGATATCGCTGAGCCCGATATTTATATACAGATATCTGTGGTACATTCACAAATACGTTGTTCTTACTTTAATTTCGAATAGGTGGTTCCACTACTACCGACTGTAAAGGCACTGAGTATTGTTTAATCACCCTTAGGATATGTTGTCTGCTTTTTAAATTAATATTTTTTTACTGTTACGTGTGATACGCATGCTTCATATCTTCTGCTCCAAACTAAATTTCATTTTGTTTATTTCGCAGATTTTTTTCTCGTTTATGGCAAAGCATTTTGTTAGAAACTGGGCCATGAAGGTTCCATGTTCACTATCATATGCTCCAAATTCGTACTATTGACATTTCAAATATCGAGTTCTGCTAAACCCTGGGCTACAGGGCGTTAACGGTACATGAAGCTAGCGATTAACCACTACAGTCTCAATCAAATCGAGACTGCAAAACTGTTATTATTATTATTATTATTATTATTATTATTATTATTATTATTATTATCGTGTTCGTCGATTTCCAAATTTCTCCTTTTATGCTCTTTTTATTGAGGTTTTACATGCCTTTAGACAAAAAAACACACACACACAACCAAAAAACACATTCAAACAGAATGTAAACTGTATGGTTTATAGGTGGATGATGTGGTATACAATTTGTTTTCACTGATTTGAGAGACAATGTATTTTGTTCATACAGTTCAGAGAAAGGATATTGTTATAAAGTTGTTGTTTTTTTAAAGTCCCAGCCCCTACTGCTCCCCCTGCAATACTCCCCCATCCGCGTATAGAAGCAGTAGTAGTATAGTATTAATATTACGATAAGTATTAGAAGTAGTAGTAGTAGTAGTAGTAGTAGTAGTTGTAGTAGTACTAGCAGCAGCAGCAGCAGCAGCAGCAGTAGCAGTACTATAAGTATTATAAGTAGCAAACGTAGTAGTAGTAGTAGTAGTGGTAGTAGTAGTAGCCGCAGCAGCAGCATCAGCAGTAGTAGTAGTAATAGTAGTATTGTAAATATTAGAAGTAGCAAACGTAGTAGTAGTAGTAGTAGTAGTAGTAGTAGTAGTAGTAGTAGCAGTAGTAGTAGCAGTAGTAGTAGTAGTAGTAGTAGTAGTAGTAACAACATCAGTCGTAGCAGTATGCGTTGTTGTTGTTGTATAAGTAGTAGCAATATTAGAAGTACAGAAGTCGGGTATTCTGCGAAATTCATGTAGATGTTCTAATTGTACCCATGTAATCAAACAACGAAGGCTCTGGTAGATTAGCATCTTTTAAACCTATTAAATATAACATAATACTGATCTATTTTTCTCCTTTCTGTTTTACTTATGTAGTATTTTCTTCACCACTCAAAAAGTTATCATGATATATCCTACCTCACACTCTATTGTATAACGTTGAGATGACCCCTGCGGACTCAGTGGCCGATGCGGACACAATGACCGATGCGGACACAATGGCATCCTTCGTACACCTCTTACATGCCTATGCAAACTACCTTACTATGTTGTAGAGTAAGGACATTCTTTGCAGTTTACCCTATGTTTAGGCGGGGGGTGCTGCAACAAGCACCACTTGTATACAGCAGTAAGCTGCCACCAGACGTATTGATGACACTGCTAGTGATGGTGAAATTACTGTTCGGTGTTGTTAGAGAAATACACGCTTTGAAGTTTATACTTCATTTACGCAGTTTCGTATTTGTAAATTGCATCTGTTACTGGTATTTGTGTACTCGTTAACATGGAATCATCACTTTCGTCTTTCATAGATATACTGACATCTACTTCATTGATGAAAGATCATTCCTCAAAAGAAATTTCCATCAAACTCTCCAACCTACTAATAGCTATGATTCCTCCCCCCACACACTCCTCACTCCCCCACCCCCATTAGGTTAACCTGTTATT
Organism: Cyrtodaria siliqua; assembly: GCA_037043455.1. NCBI lineage: Eukaryota > Metazoa > Mollusca > Bivalvia > Adapedonta > Hiatellidae > Cyrtodaria > Cyrtodaria siliqua. The sequence continues at coordinate 175,289 of JAWPHD010004410.1, read as the reverse complement.
GTCGTAGAAAATCTGTGACGCTGTTTCGGAGAATACGTGACATTAGAATGACAATCGTCAGGGAAACGTGACTTTTTTATAATTCCTGCAAAGTCATTATGTCGAATAACAAAATAATACAGGCAGTATTAACTATTCGAGGCGCAACCGATGATATTATCTTTTGGCAACCGTTACAGCTTTTCGTCAATAACCCATTTGCGCTTATACCGGTTTACACCTATTCATATGAGGAGAACACTTTCGCTTGTCATACAAACGGTTGAAGCTTCTCTTCTCTCATACAAATCAATTTTTTAAAACCCGGTTTCCCTTTGAAAAAGCCTGGTTATTGGATTGGTAAATGTCGCTTGACGGGCGGGCGGGCGGCGTTGTGAGGAATAATATATTGCGACGAAACTTGCTGTATAGGTAGCTTAAGTGGAAATGAAGCTTGGGATTGCATTTGGGGTCGCTCGGATCAAGGTCAAGATCGCTGTTACTGAAAACAGAACAAAATCGTCGCCTAACAGGGCATTAAATGCACGTTTCCTTAAGGTTATTATGTTTGTTAAGTTTAAACCTATTTATTTTACAACGATAGTGAAACAATCCTAAGGCCTATACCAATATCTCTCGTTGTGTTATTATGGTTATTATATTAAAAACATTTCCTAAGTGTGGGGTCAATATGACCTTGACCTTGAACCTCCTGACCCCCAATACAACAAGAGTACCGAAAACGGTGCAGACGCTCGACTTTGGTGAAATTACAATTGATAAACAAGGTTTCCATCAATTACATACTGGACAAATGTATGACGGGCGGGCAAAGCGGCGACTATACGCTCCCCCGAACATTTCGGAAAGCATAACAAGCTTTAACCAAGATTGCTAAGTTTAAAAGGGGCCATAATTTTGATTTAGTACAAACAAGATGCCAAATACATGTGTAAAGTTTCAATCCTTTATGTATTTAAAGTACTTTTGCAGATGTAAGCTTACAGAAAAACGTTAACCCAATTTTCAAAGAATAACAGAGGCCATACTTTTGTTAAACTAAAAGCAAGAGTTATAGAATCCGGCCCTGTGGTGTCTTCTAATGTTGCTGAATGCATGTGTGAAGTTTTAATCCATTATGTAAAGCACTTTGTGAAATACAAAGTACACAATTTTAGAACCTGGCTCTGTGGTGTTGTGTTATGATGCGCAATGCATGTGTGAAGTTTTAATGTATTATGTTAAGTTCTTTGCGAGATACAACCTTGCATACAAACTTTAACCAATTTTTCTAAGTTTGAATGGGGCCATAATTCTGTTACAATAAATGCAGGAGTTACGTTAACTGGCTCTGTGGTGTCCCTAATGATGCTGAATACATGTGTGAAGTTTCAATCCATTGTGTAAAGTGGTTTGGAAGATACAAACTTACATACAAAACTTTAACCAAGGTTTCTTAATATAAAAAGGGCCATAATTCTGTCAAAATAAAAGCAAAAGTTATATCCCCTGGCTCTGTGGTGTTAACTAATGATGCTCAATATATGTATGAATTTTCAATCCATTGTGTAAAGTGGTTTGGGAGATACAAGCTTACATACAAACTTTAACCAAGTTTTCTAAGTATGAAAAGGACCATAATTCTGTCAAAATAAAAGCAAGAGTTATATCACCTGACTCTGTGGTGTTAACCAATGATGTTGAATATATGTGTGAAGTTTCAATTCATTGTGTAAAGTGGTTTGGGAGATACAAGCTTACACACAAACTTTAACCAGGCTTACATAAACACGTTAACCAAGATGTCTAAGTATGAAAAGGGCCATAATTATGTCAAAATAAAAGCAAGAGTTATATTACCTGACTCTGTGGTGTCAACTAATGATGCTGAATACATGTGTGAAGTTTCGAGTCATTATGTAATGCGGTTTAGGAGATACAAGCTTACATACAAACTTTAACCAGGGGACGCAGACGAATACGACAACGACAACGAAAATGACGACGATAACGGCGACGACAACGGCGACGACAACGACGACGACAACGACGATCAAGTGATGATAATAGCTCCTTTTTTCCTTCGGAAAAATCGAGCTAATAAGGTTCTTCCTTTCAACAAGAGCAATGCACTTGAAATATCATGAGTGTGAATGTTACGAAGTTATTCAGCAATATAGGAATCATGCTGATCTTGACCTTTGACCTACTGACCCCAAAACAATAGGACTCCACCTCTCACCTAGAGCAAGGTACCTATGAAGGTTCATGCGTGTGGGTATTATGGTTTCAAAGTAATTGTTCAGAACAGGTATTTCCATATAAGGTCATGGAAACCCTGGCCTTTGACCTACTGATCCCAAAAACAGCAGGTTTCCTCTTTTCACCTAGTGCAATGTACAGACGACGTTTAACGAATGTGGGTGTTATGGTTTCCAAGTTATCTTCCAGAATTTGTATTTCCATATAAGGTAATGGTGGCCTTGACTTTTGACTTACTGACCCTCAAAATACGAATCCTCCTCTCACCTAGGGCAATTTACCTATCATGTTTCATGAATGTGGGGTTATGGTTTTGAAGTTATGGTCCGGAATGCATATTGCCATATAAGTGAATGGTGACCTTGACCTTTGACCTATGGACACAAAATTACAATAGGGTTTCTGTTCTAACCTAGGGCAAAGTATCAATGCCGTTTCATGAGTGTAGGTGTTATGATTTGAAAGATCATCCAGAATTTTTAATTCCATATAAAGTCCTGGCAACCTTCACCTCTGACCTGCCTACCCCAAAAACAGTAGGGATCGTCCACCAAACTAAGGCAATGTATCTATGAAGTTTCATGAGTGTAAATGTTACAGTTTCAGTTGTTTTTTCCAGAATGTATATTCCCGTATAAGGTCGTAGTGACCTTGACATTTGACCTACTGACCCCAAAAACAGGAGATTTTCTCCTCCTACTGAGGGCAATGTACTTTTGAAATTGTATGAGTGTAGGTGGTATTGTTTCGAAGTGTTTTCCGGAATGTGTATTTCTATATCAGGCCATGGTCACCTTGACCTTTGACCTACTGAACCCTAAAGCAAAATGGTTTCTCCTCTCACATAGAGCAATATATCTATAATGTATCATGAGTGTATATGTTATGTTTTCGAAGTTATCACCCGAATGCGTATTTCCATATAAGGAACCTAGGGCAATGTATAATGAAGTTTCATGGGTGTAGGTGTCATGGTTTTGAAGTTATCGCCCGGAATGCATATTTAATATAAGGTCATGATGACCTTGACCTTTGACCCACTGACCGAATACAATAGGGTATCACCTTTCATCAATTGCAAGGTACCTGTGAAATGTCCTGAGTGTAGGTGTTATCGTTTCGAAGTTATCCTCCGGAATGCGTATTACATATAAGGTCACTGTGACCTTGACCTTTGACCTACTGACCTCCAAAAAATCGGGTTCCTCCTCTCACCTAGGGCAAGGTACCTATAAAGTTTCATGAATTTATCTGTTATGATTTTGAAGATATCGTCCGGAATGAGTATTTCATGTAAGGTCACTGTGACCTTGACCTTTGACCTACTGACCCCAAAAACAACAGGTTTCCTCCACTTACCTAGAAGTACTCTGAAGTTTCATTAGTTCAGGTGTTGTGATTTCGAAGTTATCGTCCGAAAGGCATATTTTGCATATAAGGTCATTGTGACATTGACCTTTGACCTACTAACCCAAAAAACAATAGAGATTCTTCTCTCTCTAGGGCAATGTGCCTTTTATTTTTCATGATTTTAGGTGCTATGGTTTTGAAGTCATCATCCAGAATGTGTATTATTACATAAGTTCACTGTGACCTTGATCTTTGACCTACTCCCCCCGAAATCAACAGGATTTCTCCTCTCACCAAAGGCAATGTACCTATGAAGTTTCATGAGTGTATGTGATATGGTTTCGAAGTTATCTCCTCCTCTCCCCAAGAGCAATGTACCTGTTAATTTTCACGTGAGTAGGTGTTATGGTTTCGAAGTTATCGTCCGTAATGCGTATTTCCATATAAGATCACTATGACCTTGACCTTTGACCTTCAGACTCTAAACGCGCAACAGTGATCATTCTCTCACCTAGGGCAATGTACCTATGATGTGTCTTGAGTGTAGGTGTTATGGTTTCGAAGTTGTTGTCCGGAATGCGTATTTCCATATAATGTCACTGTGACCTTGACCTTTTACCTACTGAAACAATAGGGATCCTCTTCTACCGTAGGGCAATTTACCTATGAGTTCCATGTAGATGAGTCTCATACTTTTGGAGTTATCGTGCGGCATGCGAATTGTTTACGGACGGACGGACGGACGGGCGGGCGGAAGGACGGACGGACGGACGGACGGACGGACGGACGGACAAACCATACCATAAGGCGTCCCGGTTTTTCAAACGAACGTATAAAAATGGTTTCCGTTCAATAACCTTTGTTAGTTATGAGATATTGCGATGAAACGTGCTGTGTATATATCTTATAAAGAAAGGACGCTTGGGATTGTATTTGGGTCACTGGGTTCAAGATCAAGGTCGCCGTTACTAAAACTTTCCGCTCAATAACTTGTGTTAGGAGTGAGTGATGTATTGCGATGTAAGTTGCTGTGTAGATAGCTTATATTGAAAGGACTATTACTATTATTATTAGTAGTAGTAGTAGTAGTAGTATTTGTATTTATACTGTCCTGTTGTTTATGACAGGGTAAGAGTGAAGTTCGGTGGACCCTTGACTTTTGTTAGGAGTGAGGTATTGTGACGAGCCTTGCTGTATAGGTAACTTATTTGGAAATGAAGCTTGTGATTGCATTTGGGCTCACTAGGTTCACAGGGCCTGTATCGCTCTACTGGCTGTATGGAGTCTGTAGTTGGGTTGAATTAGTTGTTTTAGCACTTATGCAAGTTACCCAAGTTGTACCTATGTAAGGAGGTCCCTTTATGCAGGCGGACAAAACCTGTTTAATATATGTAGTGCCTCGATTCCCTAAATGACCATACAAACTTAGAATGCATTCACATTTGGACAAGATATGCTATTTTTGTGTTGCTTTTTATTCGATTACACCCTAGGGGTCCCCAGCAGATGGAGTCAAAATATGAAAACGTACTGCGCATCTACACATCCTAAGAAATACACTACACGTGAACTTGATATCTCAAAGGGTATAGAAGAAGTTAGCGTCACAATGCCCCCAAGAGGGCACAGTGGGCGGAGACAAAATATGAAACTTGGTGCATCTCCATTGGTCATAACAAAACCACACAAAAAGCCTAGCCCCAAGTTGAATATGAACCCACGACCCCAGGTTCGCAATATAGCATATTGATTATTTAAGAAATGCAAGGGCCATAAATCTGGTGTTACTGTTCCGATCCAGCTGGTTTTCAAACTTTACCGAGCTTTCAGTGATATTAATAATCTGGCATCATTTGGTAAAGATCAAATAATAAATGAAGGTGCTAGAGTGGTCGCAAGGCAGAATATAACATTTTTGGTCATAAAAACAAGGGCCATAACTCTGGTGTTAGTAATCCGATCTGCTTGGTTTTTAATTTGTCCGAGCTTTCATTGATATAAATACACTGACAAAGTTGGTAATATCAAATAATAAATGAAATTGTTTGAGTGTTCACAAGGCAGAAAATGGCATTTTTCAGCAAAACAAAATGGCATTTTTCAGCTGATCCGATCTGGCTGGTTTTCGAACTTGTCCAAGCTTTCATAATATTAACAATCGGTGGAAGTTTGGTAAAGATCAAATACTACATGAAGGTGCTAACGTGTTCACAAGGCATAATATTGCATTTCTCAGCAAATTAAGGGCCATAACTCCGGTGAAACTAATCCAATCTGGCTGGTTTTCGAACTTGTCCGAGCTGTCATTGATATAACAAGAAATCCGTGGATTCACATGTCTCGCCTAACGGGAGCTGGATTTAAAAATAAAAAGGTCATTGATGCTTAAATGAAAGTTTGTAAACATTTTAGTAACTAAAAACAATCGAGTTTGCCGTTTGCTGAGATGACATTTAAGTGCATTTTTAAAAACAAAATGCCATTCTATTAAAAGCAAGAGGCCCAAGAGGGCATGTGGATGCTCTACTAGCTAAAACGGCTCTTATATCAAGGGTTGTCGACATAAAATTCCCATCAGTAGTTTTTTTTAAAACATTGCAAAAACAACAGGGATAGGATGGCCTTAGATCGCTCACCTGGTAATCATGGGCAATAAGTCTGCTGTGTCTAGTCTGGCATGGGCATTTTTTAATTTGTCCCACTTTTTTCTATTAATGAAATTTCATAAAAATGGGTAGGTGTGGGGGGAGGTTTATATTAACATCCTAAACAAATATGGTAAAGATCAGATAAAAAATGAAATAACTACAGATTTAACAAAGGAAAATACAATATAGCATTTTGTCAACAAATCAAGGGCCATAACCTGTCGTTACTAACTAGATCTAGCTGGTTTTCGAACTTGTCCAAAATTTCATTGATACAATGCTTTGCACAACTAGACATCATACTGAGGCTTCCTGCCAAATTTTGTAAAAATCCAACAAGCCGTTTAGGAGGAGTAGCGCCGACAAGAAATTTAAAGTAAAAATGTCAAAGTGCCATAACTCCGTCATAAATCAGCAAACTGGAACAAAAGCGCGACATGCACAACTAGACATCTTACCGATGCTTCCTGCTAAGTTTCGTTGAAATCCAACAAGGCGTTTAGGAAGAGTAGCGCCGACAAGAATTTAAAAAAAAATGTCAAGGGGCGGTAACTCCATCAAAAATCAACGAACCTGAAAATAAATGCAATAGGCACAGCAATGCTTCCTGTTAACACGGCGTTAACACCAAAAAAAAATTAAAATAATGAAATAAGAAAATTAAAAAAATATATATAATGAAAAAAATCAATAAAAAAGCAATTGAAAAAAATATATATATATAAAAATATATATCTATAAAATAAAAATATATAATTTTTTTTTTTATATATATACTTATAATAAAAAAAAGGCAAAACATCTGGTAAAGTTTGGTAAAGATCAGATGAAAAATGAAAGCCCTATCGTATTGAGGCAAAATATAGCATTTTTAACTAAATCAAGGGCCATAACTCTGCTGTTATTGGTCCGATCTAACTGGTTTTCGAACTTGTGCGAGCTCTCATTGATATTAACAATCTGGTAAAGTTTGGTAAAGATCGGATGAAAAATGAAGGCCTTTGGCCAGTAGAGCTAAAAATCATCAGCTCCAAAAAGTAGGTCAATGTCATAGATGAAATCCAGGCATCCAAAAAAAAGATGCACTACTGAAGACACAACCAAGTCAATTTCTTCCAAAGATTAAGCTATAAATTAGGTTTAAAACATCTAGAGCATAATTCTAGTTCATGAGAAAGTGATGTAAATGTAACAATTAAAGTTATCTGCCCTTTGCTTGGATGGTGAAGGTCACATCCACATTTGCTTTGTCACGTTGCAATGTACCACTCAAGATACAACTATAAGCAAAGTTTGAAAGGTCTTAGTGCATACAGTTTGTGAAAAGTGACCTAAACGCCAAAGTTGAAGTTAAAAATTATAAGGTTATCTGCCCTTGCTTGGAGGGTCAAGGTCACTTCCACATTTGCTTTATCACGTCACGATGTACCACCCAAGATACAATTATAAGCAAAGTTTGAAAGGTCTAGTGCATACAGTTTGTGGAAAAGTGACCTAAACGAAAAAGTTGAACCTAAAAATTAGTAAGTTATCTGCCCTTTGCTTGGAGGGTCAAGGTCACTTCCACATTTGCCTCATCACGTGGCGATGTACCACCCATGATACAACTATAAGCAAAGTTTGAAAGGTCTAGTGCATACAGTTTGTGAGAAAATGACCTAAACGCAAAACTTGAATGTGACGCCGCCGCCGCCGCCGCCGCCGCCGCCGGAAAAGCAACACCTATGTCTCTTTTTTTCTTCGAAAATGCGAGACAAAAACCCTTGCATAGTTTGGTAAAGATCTGAATAATAATGAAGGCCCTGTCGTCTTCACAAGGCAAAAGTTAACGGATGACGACGGACGACTGACGACGGAAAACTCGCCATCCCATAAACTCTGTTGACCTTCGGCCAGTAGAGCTAAAAATGAGATATTGGCCCGAAACCTGTTCTGTATGTAGCTTATATAAAAATGAAGCATGTGATATTTTTTAGGGTCACTAGGTTCAATGTCAAGGTCACCATTATTGAATATAGAAAAAAGTTTCCGCTCAATAACTTTAATTAAGAATGAAATATTGGCCCGAAACTTGTTCTATAGGTAGCTTATATGAAAATGAAGCTTGGGATTGCATTTGGGGTCATTAGGGTCATTAGGGTCATTATGTCAAGGTCACCATTACTAAAAATAAGAAATATGTTTCCTCTCAATAACAAGGAATGATATATTGGCCCGAAACTTTCTGTTTATGTAGCTTATGTGAAAAGGAACTAAAAATAGAAAATCGGTTTCCGCTCAACAACTTTACTTAGGAATGAGATGTTGGCCCGAAACTTGCTGTATAGGTAGCTTATATTTAAAGGAAGCGTGGGATTGCATTTGGGGGTTAGTCAAGGTAAATGTGCGGCTTATATGGAAAGGAAGCTTAGGATTGATATTCGGGTCATAATTTGATCCAAGGTCAAGGTTACTATAAATAGTTAACTGGTTTCCGATCAATATCTAGTTTTCTTCGGGGATTTTATCGAATGCACGGTAGGGGAAATTGTATTGCGTGGCAATAGTTCTTCTAGTTTAAAGGTAGATTCTACACATTGTATAAGTTTTACTTCCATTGTACATAAATCGCTCACAATCAACCTTAACATGTTTGTCAATGGATACAATTACCAACTCTTCAAGTTTTCTAGATTTTACTTTCCATAAACAATCATTTAAGGTACTTTTGCAATTTGAATTGGTGATATCCAACCTGCTACAATGAAAACTATTTCGATGCAATATGCAGTTTAAGCACAAGTTAGGGCATTAAATCAAGTACTTTCATTATTTATTATATTTATAGCATATATGGAGAAAGAAATCAATAGAAAAAATGCACTAGTTTAGTAATTATTTTAAATTTAAAAAATGCAATTTTCCTGCATCCACACAATAATATTCAGAGAAGCAAATTAAATATTATCAATAGCAATGTAATCTTCAAAGCTGAAAATCCATTTTACAAAATGTTTATACCAATCGCTTAAAACTTTACAAATAGTGTACATGAACACATTCTCAAAATCAATTTCCAATGACCACAATGGGGTGACAATTTAATACACAAAGTATAGAGGCTCCTGAAGGTTTACATTATCATGACATAATAATACAGGTAAGTTAGCCTAGGTAATTGTAATGTATGCATGGTCAAGCACACTACTATTGATTGAATACACACATCTGTTTACCTACCTGGCACCTCATTTTTCAAGCATGATCTAAGCATGCTAAGTAACAAATGTACATTTGTAATATTGCTGGGAGACACCTCTGTGTTTCGTCAAATTTGAGCCAAAATGAAATAAATTTCAAAATTTTGGATTTCACCTGCCCTTGATAAGACTGAGAGGATTATATAGATGTTATTTGTTTTTAGCTTAAGGTAGGCGGATGCACAAAAAATGGTATATTTTAATGTCAGATTGTATATAAATGATAACATTTTTAGAACACTTTTTTATTCTTCATTTGCTCTTATATATGTTTTGAATAATGGAAATCAATTTGTTGCGTTATTATCATTAATTTCATAAAATCAGCCAAAATGAATTTTCACTTTCACAGGAAGGACTCTGCACAATTCAAAATTTTGAATATCCTTAATTGTTGAATTGGGCGGAGATTTTACGTTTTCTTATTGTATTTTCAATGCTTCACCTCGCTGAACAAAATATACGATTCCTACGTCTATCGTTTTTTAATGATGCCTACTAGAAAATTCCGAATCGAATTTTCGAATTCATAATTACAATTTGTATTTTTCATTTTAAACAATTTTCTTATCATTTGCATTATAAATGTTGCAAGAAAACGAATAAAATGAACCCTTACGGTTATAAATACTAAAAACAAGAAATAAAAATAAGCAAAAATTGACATTGTAATTTTTACCATACCCCACCCACTTTATACTATTGGCGAACCCTTAACCAAACATAAAATATGATGCCTATTTTATATGAAACTGAAGCGTGTTTTAAATTTTAAGTGACACATATGTGTACACTTGTTCTAGATCGCCTTCAGTTCTCTTTATAATACGTGTGTGTAATTTTATATAAATTATTTACCAGTGATCTGTTTCTGTACAGCTGGGTGTAGTGTTAACAAAAACTCCAGAACGTCTTCATATCGTTTTTCCTTCATTTCCACAACACCCGAATTCTTCTCTTTGAACTCCGATGTAAACATGGCACGAAAAACTGGCGAGGCACAACATAAAAGACCACTTGAAACAAACAGCTTGTTTTCATCATCAAACAAAAATGTAACCTCGTCCATCAATACTCCACATTCAGTAAATGTAGGTCCTTCTTCTTCCGAAAGTTCATCTGATTTCCTTTTCTTTGCCACGTTGAAACTTAAGTTTTCACTCATTGTGTTTGTCCAAAATTGAGGAAATCTTACACACTTGTTACTGAAGAATAATAATGAACCTTTACAAAGACACGTATATGCCTATACAAATATATGTACACGTATATGAAGCATGTTTTACATAACCTATATATAACTGTATACGTTATTTCAATATAAATCTATAATTAGATATATTATGTCTCAACACAACCGATAACATTTAACACATTGTCATGATTGTGTTTTCCGTAAATGATCAATACTTTCTTCTTCTAGAGTAACCTTGTCGTTTATATTGCATTGTTACTCCAATAGTGCACTTAACATATACTAGGGGATTAAAAAAACGCCTAACTAAAATAGAAACTAAGATTATACCGTAAATTAATATCCTATTTAAATATTTAACCTTGTCAATTTGAGAAAACCGGTTTTGAATAGTAGTGGGTTATCGCGACATTAGTTTCAATGTTGCGTGTAAGACTTATTGAAACTATATACGAGGGTAGGGGTGCGTGGGCTGTGGGGGTGGACAACGGTTATTTCTGGTATGATGTTAATGGCGAAAATTATATTTTGTTATCTGCTTTTGTGAAAATATGTTAATTGTTATCTGCTATCCGAAATCTATATGGAATGACGAGAAAAACTCATTTTTTCTGCACGACCACACCCCACCCCCTCCCCACTCCCCCACATTCCCCACAACACCCATCTTACTGTTAACTGTTTGTAATAGTTTTAATTCATTGTTATCTTTTTATCATCAAATTCAATTTGCTTTTATCCTATTATGAGACCCACCATGCCCAACCTATATATTGTTGACGTTTCTAATCTAAAACTATAATTTAAATATGTATTGTTTAATATGATTGTTTTGTGATTTTATTAATAATGGGCTATCATATAGGTGACTGTGTGTTCCAGTTGACCTATATTGCGTTTTCCGTACATAATCATAGAACATTCATGTCGTTAAGTTTGCATATTTAACCGATCAATGACTTAGTTCGAATTGGTTGCATTTAACATAATATGGTAGTGTTAATGGTGAATAAAAAATAGCTGCACTTTAAAGATTTATGGACATTTTGCATAGTTGTAAGTCGCTAACGCAACATAATACATGCTGCCTTATAATTAAATATGCCTGAGTGATTGGGGTGGTGGAGAGTGGGTGTGGTGTATTATGTGAACGCATTCAAACTTAATCGCCGTTAAGTAATCGTGTGTGCAAAATAGGAACAGTGCAAAGAGTCCTGAATGAGTTCGAATCCCCATTATTGTTTAGTGAGTTTTGCCTGTCCTATTTTATGCCATATCTGACTAACATCCTATCCACCTCCTTCCCCACAACACACACATTCCAATTTTCTTTTGTTATTATTTTTCTTTCATGAAGTTACCTTGGTCATAGAAAAGAAACAGGTGGCCATGCCGGACTAAAACTGCAGAATTGTGGCCCTTTAACTTTTTTAAATGCTATACTTTGCTAACACTCTAGCTGCTTCATTTGTAATCTTCGTCATATTGTTTATATCAATAACATGTTGACAAGTTTATTAACAAGTCAACAACTGAGCAGAAACAACAGAGTTATAGCCTTAATTGAATGGAAAGAGTTATATTTTGTTTGTTTATAAACACTTTAGGTCCTTCGATTTCTTATCTTTACCACACATGTCCTGAATGTTTATTTTAAAAATACTCGGAACAATTTGAAAACCATCCATAGCTGACTATCTCAGTATGTAGCACTACGGGGTTGTATGCTATGTTTGGTACATTTAATAACAAGGTCTGGACTTTGCGTTGTGATTTCAATAACTTATTGGTACATATAAAACAGTCCGAATAATAACACATTCATAATACGTTATGAACATCCTGTTATATAATATATGCATATCCGTTTCGCATAGTGGTTTTCTAGTACGTCCATTTGTTGATTACTTAAATAGTCCCTATTATTAAATGTCTTAGGTTCACAAAGTATAACAGTATTTAGAAACGTTCAAATGTCCACATCTTCCAATTAGTATGTAACGATGCCTGCCCTACTATACTGGCTTCTATAGTATAGTTTAACTTATCCCACACCCTGTCTTAGACTGCGGGGATCCATCATGTGGATACAAGTATTTAAATTGACTCTCCACTCTTTGACCACCGACTCCAGACTCTCTTAGACTTTCCGTGCGCTCAGTATTATATTAGAAGATTCCCCCAGAATACCTTTCGGCAGTTAGTCATACCCCACATATGGACATCGACTTGTGTAGCTACAGGTTAACGCCATGGTGATAACATCATTGTATGCATACATTACCCATAAGACATTTAAGCGAATGGTCTCCCCTAATATGGCAATACCTCTTAACTCCCAGACTTCAAGAGAAACTACGTTTAGAACAGGTAAACAATAAAAGGTGTTCAGATGATTAACCAACAAGTAACTGACACTATTAGGAAACTGCCATTGCATGATCAGTTATAAAGAGGGGTGTATTTTAACTCTAATTGTGTTACATTTATAAACTGTTATTAGGTTAAGTACAATGGCAAGGCTGTAGAGTTACATATTCCTTCCCTACTAATATGAAATATTTTGATAAATCAAAAGATTTATAACTGAGTCTTTCACTACAACTTAACATAATCTGTGCTGCTAATGTTCATCACTGTGATTTCTGCAGATCGTTCATATATATATCCATTACTGCAAAACGTCCAAATCAGTAAATATAACACTAAATGAGTCACTATATTTCTTCACATATTAACACAAATAAATGAGTCTTTTCTCTAATGTCAATGATACCCCATCTTTCACTGCAGCGCCACATCGCTCCGTCGTTATCGATAATCTGGTTAGGCTCCATCCAACGTGAACTGTTCGATTCCGTGATAATCTGAGAATTGATGAGTCTTACGTCACTCAGGATACCTCGATTTTCGAAACTGTTTACTGCTTAAATTAATAAACGCAGTTCCCCTTTAACATTTCGTACGCCGTATCTATTTATCATTCCAAGGTCAATATACTTCTGCTGCCAAATACAAGATAAGTGACTGATGTTTATTAGACCCTCTTATCTTGGTATTGGTTGATGTTATGTCCAGTTACCGATAGATGAATTATACAGTATCTTCTTTATAAACAAAATACATGAATACATCGGATACAAGTCCATGAACTACATTTTATCTATTCATTATAGTTACAAACTCCTACTATGTACACGTTCAAGTTTATTGTTCAATCTACGGTTCTACTTCACCGTATCAACATCAATTGATGATGCCACTAGTTCAATTCATGAACTTCACGACGCGTTTGTCGCCTTTTCTCTCCTTTCTCGTCGATGCAGGAGAATACTTGCTCTTCTAAGGTCAAATCTAGACTTCTCAAACTTAGTTGAACATCTCATATATCTTATGAGCGAATACCGAATTAAGAAAGGTGATACCTCATCAGCTGTCATAAAACATATTCCGCCTTTAATTACATCAACTAACAATATTGTTATGTCCATATAAACAGTATAACATGTATTTTACTTCTCACCATTATGAATACAATTCATTAACGCAACCAACTAATACAAATGCATGGTTCCCCTTTAATATCTCACTATTGAAGATATTTTTTTCTATCAGGCGTTAAAACATCTTCAAACAGGTCAGCTATACTTCTACCTATCTTCCTATTATATTCCCCAATTAAAATCATCTGTTCTTATGCTTATCAATAATCCTGCCAGAATAAAAATATCTAAACCAATTAATTGATCATTTTAGGCTGATGGTGATTTTTTTTGTCTGCCTCGGTGTAGGTGTTATCATTTATATTTGATTCATACCATTTGGCTTCCTGAGATTTAGCATTTAATGGCATACGAGACAATAACTGAATTGATCGTATCTGCAATGTACTCAACTTTGAAGTTATAGCCACCTATACTCAGAACCCATATCTTGCACAGCAAAATGAAAAAATGATAATTATGTGCAGCCTTATGCAAAAGTATTCAAATGCTCATGTGTATAATTCCATTTTAGGTAAAATGAAAAATTATCCATACTTTACCGGAAAACACTATATTCAATGCCTATTGACTTATCAACTTGACATTACATCTTAACTGATGCCGCATAATTATCATATCATCTACAAAACAATTTTATGTTGTTTTGTTTTCCGAAAAATATATTATTCTTTAAAGATTACCATTCTGGCAAACTATATTTTCAAACTTCTTACTTTAAGTCCTACGTTCACCATTTCCCCATTATAATGGTATCCTATTTGATACAATCTTCTCCAGTATCTAACTGGCAGTAAATTATGTATTGCACCATTTATGTATTGTGTTAAATGGCAGAGAATTGATATAGGTCAAGCTTAGATTCAGGAATTCCGAGCATGTTCTTATGGGTAGCACTTGAAAAGACTTGACAACATAGTGTTGTAGACTGTGGTAAGTGAATGCTACATATTGAATTATATCTACTTGTAATCTTTTACGTGTCGTGTATGGTCATGTTATACCTAATTTGTTGTATGTGTGTACAGTATAACACAAACAAGATAGAAAAGTAGCAGATTCGATTTTGTTGAGTCTGTTCATGAGAGATAATAAAAAGTGTAGCACCTCTCACGCCCCTTAGCGCGTACTTAACCGATATTCTACTTTAAAGCCATAAAGATTGGGCTTGATTATCCCAAAGGACCCGTAGGTAATAACGATTTTTACAGCTGCCACAAAGAACTAAACAAACTCTAGTTTGAATGTCAATAAAAAAGGTATGAAAGGAGAAATTTGGAAATCGTCGAACATGATGAATACAAAACAAATATTGCAATCTCAGTTTGATTGCGTCTGTGCATGAACGGTAGTGAAACGTGCTTGCTACCGTTCACGCCCTCTAGCCCCGGGTTTTTTTTTACATTCTGGTAGAATGAGATGTATTGAGATCTAGCGTATCTAGGGGGTCAGCGCAAGACTATTGTAACTACATATGAATAAAGAAGGAGATACAATAGTTTTGCACTGAAGCTCTCTTGCTTTTCTTCTCTCAAGCCTCCCATTTCTTTTTCGGATGTTGAAAATCTATTTGTAGCCTTTTGGATTTATTTTATGTTTGCACCTTTATTGCATCTTTATTTGAGATGTTGCACCACACATTACCTCTCATGAGCAGACTGAACAAACGAGTCGGCTACTTTTATCTCTTGTTTGTGTTTGTTGCTTCCAAGGGATCAACTTTTCAGTATTTATTGACATTTACATTAGTGCGCTTTTAATGGAGAGAGTACTTCTGTGAGACCTTTTTTAAATAGAATTTAACTTGATTCGTTATCGTTTCTATAAAGAACCATGGCTGACATCTACAATCTATGTTTTGCATATTTTTAAAAGGTGTTTTTTGGTATTGAATTTACCCTTTTATCAAACACACATTTGTATATGAATTTGTTTTGTTATATAGTTACAAACCGCACTTGGCTGAAATAGCATTTTACTTAGAAGCATGTTAGCAAAACACACCTGTAATTTACATGTCTGTATCATTGTATGTGCCGATCTGGCTGGCTGGTGGTTGTTAATTACTAGCCGAACCAGACCAGGTTTTCCGTTCTGTTTGTGTCAATTTAAGGCAGATTTCTTTTTTTGAAATCCCTCAGCCACCGCCCCCACCACCCCGCACCCGCCCCTATAGTTGTGTTTATTGCGTTTTAAAATTCGAATTACGATAACATTGACTTTGTATTCAATAATGTTATTTACTTAATTTAAATGCATTTAAATGTATCCAAATTAAATATACTAAACGGATCTCATAATACCCCCATATTATATTTTAAATACATATTTTTTTTCTTGTAATATGCAATATTTGTCTTCGATTTATTTTCGGATGAGCTATTTTCAAGCTGGATAAACTTGCAACTTGATTATTTCTATGAAATGAACGATGTTTATGAAATCGATTGAAATTCGAAGTTTTATATTATGTCCCGTAAAACGTTCCTTTTTGTAAAATACTTGCAGTCTGATTGCATCAAACTATTCGTTCATATTTTTGGTATGTTGGTACACTGTTTGTCCATCTTTGAATATTATGTGTTGATCTTCGTCAATACATACTAGTTTTAGTTTTGATACATATACTGTATGTGAAACAGCTTGATGTACCACAATTTAGCCATTTCAATAAGCTCTATAATCCAATGTTGTTGTAAAGAGTAGTAAGGCGGGATTTATGGTTCTTCATTTCTCAAACCACAGAAATGCATCCTCTAATCGCTGTTTATGTATTTACTGCTATATGAAATTTGTTCTTGGTACTCGCAATTATTTGTTTGCATTCGAAGGATCCGCGTGCTGTGCAAAGTTATTGTTTTTATGAGTCTTCGTCCGTGTGTTGATATATTGCGGAAGAGTTCTGTGTTTAAATGTGTGTATGTGGCGGTGGTGTAAAACATCAACACATACCCTTATTGGTACTGTAATTCAATGCTATTATAAGAAAGGTCAGTTAAAATTATAAAATGTATTAAAATAAAATCTATGTCCTTTGCGTATACGGGTGTACCTAGAGCACACACACACACACACACAAACACACAAACATACACACACACACACACACACACACACACACACACATTAATTTAACGTTAACAGGAATCATAATTAATTCATTATGTGTTTGCAATATTTATTTGTTTAAAAATGATATAGAATTGATCAGGATGTTGGTAGACACAACCTCGCCGATAAAGTAAATTATAAAATTTATCTTGATTTGAAAAAAATACTTAAAACTAAAACTTAAAAAATAAAGTTATTTTTGTAAATATTAAATTTGGAGATTACAGTAAATTATAATAGTCGTAACCAGCTTTTCTTACCTATTATAAGATGTTGATGAGCAACATGCATGTGTTTCCAATGTGTTTTCTTGCAATAAGGTCATTTTTGGTTTGCAGTATTGGCGTGTACGTTTGCGTTTTGCTATATGATATCGAAATGTGGGTTACTGGCGAATATTTTATAATCGATCATTTACTAGCTAAGCTGCAAGTAAATCACGACGAGCTCACATTTGATGTTATACTAACTAAACCGCAAACTGCTGACGGCTACGTGCTGTTTGTGAGATTACATATTGGTACAATAGTTTTAACGGAAAGGACTTTAGATTTGAAAGCAGCTGTGATTAGTAAAGTTGAGTGTTTATTCTAAAAAAAAAATATTTTTCAATGAAGCACTCTTTACCTTGTATATCATCATAGCAAACATGAAAGAAATTTCTGAAATTTATTTAATTAAAAAAGAATGCAACTGGTATTACACTAGTTCACATATGACGGTATACTAACCAAAGTAGATATAAATGTCATACAGGAAATGGAAGAAGGACCACAGTCAACCAAAATACGGATAAAAGCAATTACCATCTACAAGGATAAATTAATGGCAAGGTATACGATATCACAAAATAAAAAGGTATACAATAGGGCTACCGCCTGGGTATGGCCAGTGACAAAAAAAGGCCGCTGGGGGTTTAAACCATAGCATAGGGTACACCAATCTCACTCGCACCCTAGTGTCATACCATTAAAACGGGACAGAGTAAATAAAGAATCCCCGCAAAACGTAAATGGGTCAAACGCTAGACATGCAGTGCATTGCAAAATAATAGGATCATAACCTCTTTCAATAAACTTTTTAACAAGTTAAAAGATTGTATGAAAGTGTTCTTGACCACGTTTGTAAATCACGTCACCCTAGAAGTCATGTTTTATAGTTCTTAAATTACTTTTATATTTTAAGCAGATCAGGTTTACGATAATACAATTTTGCGAAGGTTTTTCGAAGGTTATGGTAACGGTAGCCTTGATGGAGTAGTTGGTGATTATTTATAAAAAACATTAGGTGTGTTAAAGTCCTTAACTCGGCTGCAGTCTCTAAAATAAAGACTAAGCTGAGAAACATATTGAAATGTTCTCTCTTGTATAAAGGGTGCTTAGTATTTATCCATTTTAAATCGAGATAATCAAATCGAGAAAAGAAGCGACAGTATCAGTAACATTAGCTTTGTTGATAGCTTTGTTGAGTTGAAATCAACTAGGATAGATATTATAAAAAAGGAATGTCATGTCCAGTATATCATCCAGATATCGTGAGGTGTTTGATGTTGTCTTAAATAGTTTCGTGTTGTACCATTAATGGTTTGTTCTTTTGTTGTTCTGGCTTCTGCCAAGTCATTGAATACTTGCATTGTGGCTTTCTAGGCTTTTGTTTTTTATTTTCATATATACAAGATCTTCTATGTGTTATACTTACAACTGTTTTAAAAATCATCAGAATCGAGAATGGATTATAAAAATTGTTCATGCGTATCCGAGGTTCGGACCAAAGCAATTCAACCAAGGGTTAACATGTCCCTATCTGAACCGGATATTCGCGATATTGGTGCATATCCTTTGTATTTTGCTAAGCAAAATTTTGAGATGTATTCTCCGTTAGACTTCCGCTAAAAATAAAATGGTTTTCTGAAGTTCATCAACTTCCAATTAAAGGGACATTCGACAATCATGATTCCCGTTAGATTTTCTACATTACTTGCATATTTTAACATATTTATTATTATTGATTATTTTGATAAACTGTGTTTGCATATTACTAATTGTTTATTATTTTGCACTAATAATATATTTTAACCTGTGGTTGAATAATAAAGAAGAAATGAAATAATTCATTTGTATTACCCGTTCGTCCCGTTAGTTTTTCTACATGACTTGTATTTGTTCCATCAACAATATTAATTATAAGAATATTATAAACCAAATCGTTAGTACTAATAAGACGAAGCAATGAAATCTCAAACTTGTATTTGATTATATGCAAGCAGGTTTATCATGTTTATACTCAAAAAGATACTGGATAAATACATCGAGACGTGGATTTCATTGCTTGATAAACAGTTCAAGATTGTCACGTGTCCCTTTAAAGTATGTGCAAGCAGGTTTAAGTCCAATGCTACTGTTCAAGTTATTCGTGGTGCTCACTTTAATCTTGATAACTACTTCCAGGATGATGTTTGTTCCTTTAAGCATTATTCCTGCTTAAGCGAGATATGTGTATTGGCATCCTCGGATAGGATAATTTATACCAGTGCATGTATTAAAAGAAAAGAGAATGAAAGGAGAAATTTGGAAATCGCCGAACACGATGAATAAACAAATATTGCAGTCTAGGATTCATTGATTGTTCATGAACGGTAGTAGAAAAATGCTAGCTACCGTTCACGCCCTCTATCCCGGTTTAGCAGACCTCAATATTTAAAATGCCAGTAGTACGAAATGTTGAGCCATCCTGAAGATGTGTATGCATATGACGGTGAACATGGAACCTTCAATGTGGTATGAAAATATCATGTCATGGTCAACGGCGTATGGTCGCAGTTTCTATCAAAATGTTTTGCCTTAAACGAAAACAATGGGCGAAATATACAAAATAAAACTTAGTTGGGAGCCTAGGTTATGAAGCCTGCGTATCACATGTGACAGTCAAAATACTAAATTATAAAGCAGACAAAATATCCTATGGGTGATTAAACAATACTCAGAGCCTTTAAAGTCTAGAGTAGTGGAACCATCTATTCTATTATATATAGGACGTTTCTTTTAAAATGTA
Organism: Cyrtodaria siliqua; assembly: GCA_037043455.1. Classification (NCBI taxonomy): domain Eukaryota; kingdom Metazoa; phylum Mollusca; class Bivalvia; order Adapedonta; family Hiatellidae; genus Cyrtodaria; species Cyrtodaria siliqua. The sequence goes on along the minus strand of JAWPHD010004410.1, from coordinate 154,951 downwards.
TGGTCCGCGCACTTAAATAAAAAAGAGTCAAACTTGCTCCAGAGGCCACCTCTATTAAGAGACCATCTCTATTTGGAGACCACCACTATTAAGAGAACACCATTTCCAGTGGTTTTGATTGAAGTTAAGAAAATTTCCTACAGTTATGTATGCGCATCTTTTTCGCGCATACCCCTCTAAGAGCTACTATGCACACAATTAACATGTTTTCACACTTTAATATTAGACTTAATTAATATAAACCCAATTAAATGTTTAGATAATGAATAATAAAGTTATTTGTTGAAACAATCAAGTATAGTTTCAGTATTTTGATACACATCACGGAGCGATTTATTGGTTTAGCTGCTATAGCTTTTTCATACTTACCGCATAAATGTCCACACATTTTACACATTATTACATCCGTTTAAATAAAAAAGATTATTTAGAACTTAACAGTTAAAGAAAATAGTCTGTGATTTTTGGCTCTAAAACCCATACATTTTTAAAATTTGTGGAGTTATAACTGCCTCTTTCTCAAAAAAGAGTATGGTGACATACGTTTTTTATTTCATTATCTTGAAGTACATCATATTTGATTACAGAAAAAATCAAAAAATGTTGTTCAAAGGAAATACATTTCCCCCTTAAAATGTCTCTTTTTCCCACCAAAATCTGCCGTTTTTCTCGAGGAACTACAAGACAATACGGGTTATATTCTTCCTGTATTTCCGCATATATTGTACATTTTTATGCATATACTGAAAGGAAAAAAAGAAACGCGACACGGGAATTTCCGCTATATATTGTATATACTGCACACTTAATTCCATATATATTACAAGGAAATCCCAAGATGTTTTGTAAAAAATGAAGTTGCAGTTAGTTAGAGAAAGGACACAACTGTGATGTTGTAGACATTTTAATCACAGTACTCGTTGTAACAAGAAAATCATAGAAGTTGCTCTTTTAAAAATTGAGCCAGTTCAGTTCTGTATTTAACGTAAAGAAATTGCAAAATTTTGCGTCCTAAGTTTGCGCCAATACTGTCAATAATGAACCTTTTCAGGAATACTATTTGCTGTGTTACGAGTTGTTTTAATCCTTTTTCTGAAAGAAAAAATCTTACGTAGCCATGTACCATTCGATTAACTACAGTATATTGTACATACAATATATAGCGGAAATTCCCGTGTCGCGTTTCTTTTTCCTTGCAGTATATATACAAAGAATAGGATCATATATATTGAGCTTGAATAAAATTAATGTAATTCTATTTGATTTGTGTTACTAAATTTATTGTTTTGTGCATTATTTAGGTTGTATCGAAAGTATAGGAAATTTGCATAAAATGGAATATGAGACATATATTTATCTTAAGACAACTCAGAAACCAAGCTGGTGACTTATCATTAGCGCGACTATTTGACAGCGTCGGCGTCCAACCTCAAAGTTTGCGTGTAAGCTGTGTTTACAAGTCTATGTCTCTTTCATTTCTTTTCCTAGCATAACCAAATTTGGCCCTGGGCTTTCTTATAGCATCATCTTAAGGGCTGCTTAAGTAATTTTGGTTCCTGTAACCCATGGGCTCCCAAGGAACCCAAATTATGATAGCCCTTAAAATGTGTGCCATTTCACATCAAATGTTGCGTGTAAGCTATGTTTACGGGTCCATATCTCTTACATTTCTTGTCCTAACTCAACTAAATTTGGGAATTGGTTTCCTTATTGTATGTTGTAAAGGGTTGGGTAAGTAATTTTGTCTTCTACACATTTTGGGCTCCCATGTAACCCAAATTGTGATGGCCTATAAATGTTGCAATAAAGGCAATAAAGGCAGATCAAGTTTTGCATGTAATCTGTTGTATATATCTATATATCTTATATATATCCCTCACCCTCACACCCACCCTCACCCCACCACCTTCAAGAAAGCCGCTGTTTAATTATCTTTTCAATTTTCCATTTATTACTTAATTTGTTCTACGTCGATTATCATCGATTATGAAACAAGCTACATCGCTTCTATAAATTTCCAGCGATGGCACAAATTTGTCATTCGTAAGACTATTTTAAAATGTTGTTTGTTTGCTTTCCATTTTCAAGAAGCATGTTAGTTATCGCACCTCTACTATATTCATAGTTTTATTACATTCGATTATGTATGGCACAACTCGAAAAGGAGTCACAAATTTGACGGCAAAACATGGAATACAGACGCCGGAAATGCTAACGACAACTGAAACATATAACGGATGCGTATTAATTTTAATTTACGATGAAATCAATTAACAGTAAAATGAGATCACAAATTCACTTAACTAAATATATCATATACATATTTAATATACATCGCACTTTGAACCATTAATACATGTTCGAAGACAACAAGCACTGTTTGCTTATTTGCAGCATGTTTGAGTTACCCGACACATAGAATTATATCGATGTTAAATAACTACAAAAATCTGCTGTTACACCGTAATGACATGTTGGATGTACTTCTATGTAAATCCTTGAAACGGATATCATATTTAGAAGTTCGAGATAAAAAATAAAACACTTACACATCTAAAACGTTTTGAAGAGTTCTTACATTTACACACGAATAAGTAACAAAGAAAGAACCTAAAAAGAAAGAAGAAAGAAACTTTAATGTATTGTCATTAGTATATGGAGTTCGAGGTCATCCTCCAATATATTCTTTAAGAGTTTACTTATATAATGTATAAAATAAATACGCTAACATTAATTGGCGTACCAGTTACAGACGGACATTAACTTGTCGTCGTCCGCTTTCTTCATCCTTTCGCGCATGATCTGCATTTTGATACAATCAGGTAAAGCATTGAAACTGTCTCTACATTCTTTTCGTTTGGCATCGATATCATTCTTCTCATCACACCAATCTGCTGCACCAAAAACACTCTTAAAATACTCCTTTGTTACTTCCACCACGCCTCCCCAATCATCTGTTTCATAACATGTTCTTGTTTCACCTTTTCCAATATCATCTTTTAGATAAACACTGGAACCGAAACGGGAAATATTCTCGATCGCATCTTGTTTAATGGCATCATATTCATACAAAACTGCTGTTGATAACACTTTAAAGCAAGCGAGTGCGGCTTCTATCCTCCTGCATTCAGTGATGTCATCGTTTGAACACTCTTCAAACTCAGACTGTAGCATCTGCTGTAGCAATTGTTTGCATACCCTTTTTGATCGCTTTACTTGGTATTCTTCTGCTAAACGGAGCATGCTGTAAACATTATCTTCTGGAAAGTAAAAATTAAATTAAACAAAATGGCTAATTATTTACATATTAAACTCTAATCAATATAAATAATTAATTGCACAAGGAAATAACTCACTAGTTCTAAGTGTTGAAGGTTTTACAATAGGAAACAAATGTCATTATTAGTTTGTCTCATAATAAGTTGAATTAGGTTTTATTTTACACTAACACACGAGTTGATATAGGGCCAACAATAATGAAAATTCTCGTGCCACCCCACATTTACATCGAAATAAATAGAAATATGCAAAATGGGCCTAGAATCTTCTCACCTGCAGAGTTGCTGTACATTTTGTTGCAAACATTCTATTTTTCGCTGGAGACAATATCATTGTTTCCTACCACTACTTAAGTAGCGCCTAACATAATACAGAGACATTGATGACGACACTTAATGAACATGATACAAATTACAAAATAAGTGCACCATTAATGTTTGTTTTAAAAAATGAATTAATAACAATTATAGAGACAATCTGAAAACCCAACTGTTTATTTATATCCCATCTGTAGCCAAAAAATCTAGCTTTGGCCTAGTGGTTAGCACTAATCAAGGGTTCGAATCTCACGGACTTGACTGGATTACTTGTATGTGGCATTAGGCAAGACACTTTAATCCCTAGTCTCGGCCGCCGGATGGGAAAGTGGTCTCGGAGACTATCATATGAGCACGTTAAAGAACCATATGTATTTTCGCGATAGTAGGAGTATATGGCAAGGGGTCTGCATTCTTTCCCCTCTATCTAGAGAGGGGGCGAGGAAGTGGATAGCAATAACGTATACAATGTGTTATTAACCGTTATCAACAATTTACTTGTTGACAAATGTATTTCTGTTTGTGTTTTTTTATTAGTGCCTTCTTTGATAATTATGTTTGAATAATAAACAGTTCATGAAAGGGAATCTTCACAGATCTAGATATTCTCGATCATCCAAACCTCTCGCGAGATTTCTCTCAAAGAAGTCCATACAACCTTGACTGTGTCTAGATGATAGAGACTACTTCACAGATCGTGTGTGTTTTCTTCTCGGTTTGTTTTCCTTACACTGATTTACATAACTCATTTCCGTATAGTTTATAAAGGAATACGTTTGAAACTTTCACTAAATGGGAGCCTACCATGAACTGAACGCGGATCTCTGGATCGCGTGGAAGGTTTGCCCCCCCCCCCCCCCCGGATCTCTGGATCGCGTGGAAGGTTTGCCCCCCCCCCCCCCCCCCCCCAACTCAATGTGTATGCTATATTAACGCACAACTACCATCCGTAATGCTCAGAAGTTATATATTAGAATAACTGTGAGCTCTTTATGTTCTATTTGGTATTGGTTTACACTAGGTTAAACAAAATGGTGGCCAACATATACTAATAAATCATACTAATTTGTCTAATATTTACATTCACATGATTATTTCTGTTGAAAAACGGCGTTAAATTTCCAATAAACTTCATCTTCCAATGAGGTAGCGCTAATATGCAAGCATTCAATGCCTCTCTATTCCACTGACTGATAATACGCTGGCGGTAGTTGTTACTCTTGTACATTTTATCATTATTAGTATTCCCATGCACGTTGTTGTTGCTATTATAGCAACGGGAAAATATAATGTAAATATAAGAACTGATTTCCATTTGTTTAGCGTGTATGCGATTTTAAAGGGGTACATCAGATTTTTCGTGGGGGTCTAATATTCCGACATAACATTGATAACTACTGATATTGTCTATTCTATAGATTATATACATAATGACTGAGCCTGAAATTCATTCTGTGTTGTAATATGTGCTATCCTAGCTTATGCAGCAGTGTTAGACCTGAACAATACGACGCTAACACCATATTTTATTGACATGACATTTCAATCATTTATTATAAAACGTTTTAAATTTAGGATTCTTCTACAAAACGCCTGATGTACACTCCCGCCCCTTCACGCCTTAACGCCGGTAGTTAAGGACAAATTTACTAAAAGGCGCCAACGCGCTTCAACGAATTTGGCCATTTACTACCGGCATAAGACCGCATAAACGCCGACGAAGCACGAATACATTCTTAATTAACAACAATTTGAGTATTGCAGCCTTTATTTCAATCAAGATTTATCAAGACTATAATAAAGAAACCTTCCAAAAGAACAAAAGAACCTGACCTTGACATTTATACCGTTACTCAGTACAAATCTGTTGTAATAACTTGTAGTTCAATCCATTTGCATATTTTGCTATGAATATTATGTGTTGAAATGATGTATTGTAAAATATCTGCGATAGAATATTAATAACCTACTCAGTACACATGTCCCAACACTTACCGGTAATCGTATTCTGTACATCCGGGTGTAGAGTTAATAAAAACTCCAGTACGTCTTCATATGTTTTTTTCTTTCATTTCTACAACACCATTCGTTTTCTCTTTGAAATCAGATGTAAACATGGCGAGAAACACCGGCGACGCGTAACACAACAGCCCACGTGAAACATACAGTTCTTTCCCATCATCAAATAAAAGTGTTACTTCGTCAACGCACTTTCCTTTTTCGGTAAATGCAGTCTCTTGTTCCTCCGAAGTTTGATCTGATTCGCCTATCTCTGCTACGTCTGAACCACACATTACGTTTAATTTAAATGGGTATGAATCCAAACAATATGTCCAAAGGTATATTACAAAATATAAATACGCATGCCTTAAGACGATATGTGTATGTGGCTTACAGATCTTTTTGTGGTGATACTATGACTTTATTTGTTACTGCAATGTTAACACTCACTTCAGTCAAGTCAATACGATCTCAATCAGTTATTATCTTTGACATTGCGTTTTTCATAAATGTAAATATCCAACTCTCTTTAGTAGTATCAATACTAGGTTTAATGTGGGTTTAACACGTTAAATCTTTCATATTCGCCCATGACGTTTAATTTAGGTTAAGCATATATGTCTTAAAGTAAGGAAATTAAATATATGTATCTCATGTATCTATTACTATTCTTGCACATTTTATACAAAACAGTCGGTTGCTTAATGTGTCTTCAGGGCGATATTGTGCATAGCTAACTAACGTTTGCTAGTTCCCTGTATAGTTTATACTATCAGTTATGTGTTACTTCAATCTTAATCTTTTTAGACACTCAATGTAGTGCATACTTTATCACAAGCATATACTTGAATCTCTGTTCAACATACCAGCCAGGGTCGGATCCAGTTGGTGTGGGCGCCACCGGCACTACCCCAATCACCCTAAAATCTGAAAGCTATGAAAATCCTTACGTAAAAAGCGTGTGTGGTGTTTTTTGTTTGTTTGTTTTGGTGTCAAAGGTTTCTTAAAAGTTGCGCAACCCCACCCCCACTAAAATGAAAACACGTATTTGTATACGTGTTTTGGGGTTGTTAATTGTTTTTTAAAAAGTGTTCCCCCTCACCACTAATATCAAACCCTGTATCCGGCCCTATGCAACAGTGAAACATGGGGCATTACAAGATCCGATAGTGGAATAAACGATAGGGTATTTGGTCAGAAAACTGAGCGTTATCAGCGATGTCATCCTAAGTTTAAATTTGTATAATTTATTAGCCTTCTAGAAATAGAGCTTCTATAATTATTCTGCACGTTTATAAAGCCAGTCGCTTTACCGTTAATATTCCGCTACTTCCAAATCGATCGATGAGAAATTTTCCATTGATTAGTATATTGCATTTTCCGTGAACGTCGTATTTATATATCTCTATGCTCTACATAATGTATCCTTCATCGATCTTTTTTTAAAATGTACGTGTTTAAAGTAGCTATCCCGTCAACAACAACAGGCTAATATTACAACATATGTACGCCGTTTCTCAACATATGACGACGAGGTATATGCATAACTTGCATGTTTTGAGAACCCAAACTCTAGACACAATATAAACGGCTGTACACAGCCAGGCCAAACCTCAAAACTGGAGCATCGAATTAAGAGGTAACTCATAATTCATTTTACGCATATTCAGTTACGGGTATTCTAAAAACGGAAGCATAAACCTATACTTTTTATCCGCATATATACCTTTTTTACATGACCTGAATACCTAGATATGGTTTATTAAACTTTTTTTAATGTAATGTTGGCCTTATTTGGAGGGTTAGTTTCTTTAAAGGAACACACAGGGATATGTTCTGTAAAAGCTGCATTTCCTGTTCGACTTTTATACTTATTTTTACACCGCCAGTCCAATCCTCAAAACTGGAGCGTCGAATTAAGTCTTAACTCATAATTCATTTTACGCATTTCAATCACGGGTATTATAAAAACGGAAGCATAAACCTAATTGTAATCGGCATATATACATTTTTACATTACCTGAACGCCTGGGTAGGGTTTTATTAAACGGTTTTATAATGTAATGTTGTCCTTATTTGGAGGGTTAGTTTCTTTAAAAGGACACACTGCGATATGGATGTTTTTAAAACTCGCGGCGTCCCGTTAGGTTTTTTACATAACTTGCAATTGTGCACTCATCAATATTTATTATTAGAATAGTTCAACGCTAATTGTAATTGCATACTTCTAACAGTTGATTATACTATACCAATAATATATTTAAACATACTGTAGTCTAACAGTTGATTATACTGTACCAATAATATATTTAAACATACTGTAGGAAAAAGAAAAGAAACACTGAAAACTCAAAAGTTTTATTTCATAATATCCAAACAGGGATAAAGTCAAACTGCCATGGATTAATCAACCGAGATGCTTATTGTAATGCTTGATACACATTTCTTAAGACTGCCGAGTACTGAAAACAGAAACGGTCAGATCAGTGATATATACAGCTAATATCAGGTTATGAGGAAAATTACAAACTTCGTAAGATCCTTGGCTATAATCACTTTCATACAATCTTTGTTAAACGTGTTGAAAAGTGTATCAAACGAGGTTATGACCCTTTTCAACCCACTGCATTCTTAGTGGTTGACCCATTTACAGTTCGCCAATATGCTTTCCTCTTTAATTGTGCGATGACCGTACCGAATGTGGACCCTATGATGAGGCCTACCTAAATCCTCAAAAGACGGTAGCGTTTGGTGTGTGCCTTAAATCTTGTCTTTTAGTACCCTCAATGGTGTGTTCTCTTGTTGCTCTGAATCCTGCAAAGTCACTGAGTTTTTGCTTTGTGGCTTCCTAGGCTTTTTATATTCATATACTACTAGTACATGATCATGTATGTGTCTATTAATGTTGCCTTGTTGGTTAAATAATATAACCTGGGGGATTTCTTTATGTACAATGTGTCGTTTCATTGGGATGACACTAGCGAAAGAGTGGGGTTTGGAGAAGCCTAGAGCCTTGTTTTTCATTCTATTAAGGGTCACAACTCAGGACTAAAATTCATCAATATGTTTGAGTCTAAGAATCAGACTCAAATCTGAGATTCAAACTCAGACTCAAAAAAATGAACTCCAGTTTATTCATCAAAAATCTGAGTCGGATTCTCAGACTCAAAACTTGAGTCTGAATTCTAAATCTTGAGTCTACTATCAAGCAGTCTCAAGCTCTGAGTTTGCAGGAAACAAAATGGCCGTTGTTCACAGACAAATTGTACAGCAGATCATAAATAGGCGTCTACCAAGACCCAGGGTATTTTTAGATAGGGAAAACCCATTAGAGTATTTGAATGAGGTTGAACTTTTTAAAAGGTATCGATTTCGTAGGGACACAATCGTGTTTATTGTTAATATGGTAGACGAAAACGTGCGGCGTACAACTGAACGCTCCCTCCCTGTTCCCCCAGTGATGGTTGTTTGTGCATTTTTGCGATATGTGGCCACGGGCGACATGCAGCTGACTGTTGCGGACAGTTTAAACCTTTCGCAGTCAACAGTGAACAGATGTGGTCGTGTTATGAGCGACTTGCTGTCGTCAGAAGGCATGACGAGAAGATTTATTTTCTTTCCAAAAGGCCAAGAAGCTATAGACATGAAACTGCGGTTCGGAAGCATTGCAGGTAAAGTATCTTCAAGTACGTCTGTAAAATGTAAATACAAACCGTTTCTTCTGTCTTGACACCAAACTTTGACGTATGTATTTAATTTCTTTATCAGAGAGCTCTTTATTTAACAACGTGCTAAGCAGAGTTAATGTTAGTACGACCAAATAAAGAGTTCATGCAGTATAGCATTTACCGTAACGGTAAAGGGAGATGAGTCCGTATGTCATTCTATAGTCTATTTCAATATGGTATGGGGCTCTTTAAGGATAAGTTAAAACTGTTATAGTTGGACTTCACGATTTAAAATTTAAATCAACAATCCATGGGCTCGTGGATTAAAACAACATCAATGATAAATTAGAACCAGATATTACCACCTAAAACTATAACTGTGAAAGATAAGTATGCATTATGCACTATACATTATCCTCTTTCGAGGCCTCTACAACTTCCAACACAGATGATCGTAGGCGTAGGAGCTGGGAGCCACGGGGTGAGGTGGGCGCCCACACATCACAATGTATGCTTCTGTCCCCGCCCCCTCCAATTATTCGAGAGAAAAAAATGGTTACCGCTCAAAAATTACGTTTTACCCTATATAATGTTTTGGTCAAATAAATTGAGCATGGATAACGGTGTTTTTTTTGCTGGTCAAATATTTTTGTCCAAATGTTTCCATGTTTGGCACCGCTATTAATTGAAATATCTTCTTTTGCTTCTTTTGCTTGTGCGAAGTTATTTGCCCTCCATGAATGAAAGAGTTAAAGAGCGGACACAAATAGGATGTGCGAACAGACGGAATGCATTTCTGAATCACTCGGATAAAAAAATAACAAGAGATACGTCCGTTTCCTAAAAGCTACAGAGTCTCTATATTAATCAATCTTTTATTTGTATGCGCGTCTTTATTTGTAACTTTATCTTCACCAGCTAATGTCGAAATCGGATATTCAAACGATCACATTTAACGCAGGTCATCATAGCCTACTTGCAACACATTCAACACATACACACATACAGACAAAACACGTACACACATGCGCAATAAAGTATAAATACGGTACCATGCCAGGCAAAAAGCAGGGCAGTATGAGTATCCCGCATTTTCTCCACAAGCCCATTAAGTATAAATACGGACGACCCATAAAAGCGGTCGTCGCGTATCCCGCATTTTCCCGACCCATCCAACGCTGCAAAATCTCACATACCAGTCCAAATGCAACACCTTTAGCCGAACATCGTGAAAAGCTAGTAACGCGAAATTAGGTTAAATTAACCGACAGTGCTAGCTATGGCTTATATGCCGTCCGATTAAATTATTGTAACTGAAGTTAATAAGTTTGGTCTGTTGACGACTCGGTTTTTTGTTGTTAAATAAATCCTTAATAATTCACAATTTTTTTTATTTAGGCACTTGTATGATCAAAGAACACATTATTTAAATGATATGAACAACTTGTTCCAAGTTTCATCGAAATCCAACAGGACGTTTAAGATGAACATTTTAACTTAAAATTTGTTGACGCCCCAGTTCAATGTCAAAGGGCTATAACTCTTAATAATTCACAAAATGTTTTATTTAGGCACTTGTATGATCAAAGAACACATTATTTAAATGATATGAACAACTTGTTCCAAGTTTCATCGAAATCCAACAGGACGTTTAAGAGGAACATTTTGGCTTAAAAATTGTTGACGCCCCAGTTCAATGTCAAAGGGCTATAACTCTGTAAAAACATTGAAAAAAAAAACTTGATATGCACAAGTAGACATCCTACCAATGCTTCCTGCCAAGACTTTCAACAAGTGGTTTGGAAAGAGAAATAATTTTTAAAGTAAAATGTCCAACGGCCATAACTCCATCAAAAAAACAACAAGAGGTCAATGACCTTGAAGCTCTATTGATAGGTTTTGGATAGCTAGATCAGCATTCCTGTGAAGTTTCATGAAAATCCGTCAAGTAGTTTCATAGGAGCAGTCGCTGCAAGTTTTCATTATTTAACTCTATGTAAACTATGTTTAACGTCAAATCAAAATAATTTTTGACAAGGATCAACATCATGTCATACTGATTATTTTAGAAAAGGTCCCATATCAATATCACTTATAGTTTTCAAAAAGTAGTCGCTACAAACTTGTTTTTTGAAAATCTATTTTTAACCGTGGCTGCCATCTTGAATTTCCGGCCGACCTGAAGTTTTGCCAAGTTTTGCTAGGATCAATTAGGACGGACAGACAGACGGACGTACGGACGACGGACGCCGCACCACGGCATAAGCTCTGCTGATCTCTGATCAGTAGAGCTAGAACTGATCATACCGATGCTTCCTGCCAAGTTTCGTCGAAATCCAACAAGTCGTTTAGAAAGATTAGCGATGACAACATTGATGACAGACAGACTCCTCCACTTCGTTGGGAGAGACAATCACATTCACTTTATCTTGAAAAAAGAGAGCATAATTTCGAGAAAAAAATGACTTTTCAAGCTACTTTATGTTCATCCAATGTATTTCAAAACGAAGGCAAAACTGTTGCTCATGCATCAAATGTCACACTAGAAAATGGCTATAATACATTGATGGAAGTTGCTTCTTATGCTTTTTTTTTATCATAATCAACCTCCCAAGGCACATTATTGTTGGTACTATATTGATGGGAAAATAATGTAAATATAAGCGATGATTCGCAAATTTTCAGTCTTTATGCGGTTTCAAACACCGTTAGGAAATAAGAAATTTACCATAAAGCGCTAATCGCTTCATCGAATTTGCAATACCGGCATTTAAACTGAATAAATGCCGAAAATTGTGAAATAATTCTTAATTTGAAGTAAAATGCATAATAAACAAAAGTCAACTCATTGTATTTATTTGCAGAAGTGGAGTGTTATCATGTTATGACATAAATATAATAATATGAAATACAGTAGTGTAATAAATATGCAATTTGTAAATCATGTCAGAATCATCAATTGTTCAGGGTGTTGAATCGGAGACCCGGAAGAATGAACAAAAAAAAAACGTATTTAGTTTCAAATCAATTCATTTCAATTTTATTCAGGTAAAATATTCATATTCAAGTTATAACAAACAATTGGTAAGATGAGAAAATAAATAACAGATAAACATATTATATAATTAAAAATCCGACTATTATCAGTTATCACAGAAATTCTATCACATTATCAACAACAGCTTTATTAATGCTATATCACAGAAGTTATAGTCATGCATTTTAGTTTCAATTTAGTTTTTAAAAAGTGTTATCACTGATATAATATTCATTTACTCCATTGTATAAACAAGAGGTCAATGACCTTGAAGCTCTACTGATAAGTTTTGATAGCTAGATCAGCATTACTGTAAAGTTTCATGAAAATCTGTCAAGTAGTTACAGAGGAGTAGTCGCCGCTACAACTTTTTACTATGTAACTATGTAAACAAAGATGGCCGCTGGCAGCCATGTTTAATGTTGAATCAAAATAAATTTCAACAAGAACCACATCATGTCATGATGATCATTTTAGGGAAAGTCCCATATCAATATCACTTATAGTTTTCAAGAAGTAGTCGCTACAAACTTGTTTTATAAAAATCTTTTTTTTTATAGCCGTGTAAGGTTTCATGAACATCCATCCAGTAGTTTCAGATGAGTAGTCGCTACAAAAAATGTTTACGGACAGAAACAGAAAACCCCATGTGATGCCAATGTTTGTTTTTAAATACTTCACAATTGTAAAAATTAACATTCAATTAGTCGTGCATAAGGTCTTGTTAAATTAAATTCTTTTCAGTATATCTGCTACTAAAAATAGCACTTACAAATACAAGTGAAGCTTTGGATGATTATCCTAGGTTTATAAAGCAACGCTAGTGTTATTGAGAGATAGGCGCAATTATAGTTATTCACATATTTCAGGCAGTATGTGATGTCGACTACAAGTTGAGATATGTACAGGGACGCTGGCCAGGAAGGATGCACGATGCACGATGCTGGAGAAACTCATATCTAAAGTTGAAGTTTGAAAATGGTAAAAACAGTTTTACAAAACAAAACTTCTCCTTTGTGACGTATGTTGAAAATTAAATATTTGTAATTCAAAATCACTCAATAATATCTTAATACAATATTATAAAGTACTAATAATAACAATCAGAACACGTCAGAATTTTCAACCAACCGATGATTGATCATTATTAAATCGATTAAACATGGCTTTCATATAAGACACCAGTGCAAGCATATAAACAGAAAAAAATGTAGTTTAACAAATCAACAAAATAGAGCTATCCTGATGTAGGTACTACCTTTAAAACTACAACTTACTTAAATGTATAACCGATAAGTGTTCTTTGAATTATTGTATAGGTAAGTTGCATATTTTTCTTCATACCAGGGACTTATCAAGGAATTCTCTTGGGTGACAGTGGTTATCCGACGACCAGGTACTTAATGACACCCTACCTACAACCAGCAAATGCAGCTGAAAACAGGTTCAACCGGCGACTGTGTAGGACCAGAGTCCTCATAGAACAGACATTTGGTATACTAAAACAGAGATTCCAGATAATGGAGAAAAAAATAAGGGCAAAGCCTACTCGAGCTGGAAAGTATGTTGTGTCCTGCAGTGTTCTACACAACATTGGCATTGACAGGCACGACATTGTTGATGTGCCCAGAGTTGTACCAGCATTTGATCCAAGAATTGATCATATTGCTGGAGCTCGCGTAGAAGGTAGAGCTATGCGTCAGCATATCACAAATACATACTTTGTCTGAGCCAAAAACAAATAGACCGTATGGCATAGCCTAACATGTGCTGAAAAATGGTTTTAAACACAATGCTATCAACCCAAAATGTATATTAGTACTTTGGTAATTACATTACTATACATGTACTACTATCAGGACTAAATGTAAAATAAAAGCTCTGGTATGGCTAGATCATTTAACCCAAGTAATATAACATGTGTGGTTTTGGGTATAGGATTTTCCCCCAAAAACAAATATAGGAATTTCAAAATTAAAACTAGTCAAATTTAGTCATCAACATACTAATTTACCTCTTTTTCTATTACTTATTTACATTACCAGTATTTATCACATAACGTCCCTTGTTAGCAGTGTCGAACACCCATTAATATTCTATTGTATGACACACGTGTAATACAACCTGGAACGATTTTGATTGGTTGAGTTAAACCTGTAACACTACGCAAGTTCATTAACTGAAACTGTTTTATTATTAACAAATTCACCCAGATCTGAGTCATAAACTTATTATTTGTGACAGCTTATAAAAATAATGCACGTTATATAAAACATTTTGTTTGGTTTGTTAAAAAGTTGACGTAAACTGCTATTTTGCAAAGAGGTAAAACACAAACTCTTTTATACGCAACGTTATGTGTGAGACGCGACGTTACGGTTCTATGTCCATCTGAATTAATTTTTACTAATTTGATTGCAATGTTATGTGATAAAAAGGATCTTAAACTCGATCCCATTCCATATTAGATTTATGAAACTCGTTACGAATTATTTTTAACTCGCCAAAACGCTCGTTAAAATTAAAACAAGAGAATCAAAATTGCAGGGCAATCAATAGTCCCCCACCAGCCCAGACAGGCATTTTCCAGACATTTCCTATGATGGAGGTCAAAGATCAAGGTCAAGGTCACAATGATCTTATTTTGGTACACGACACCGCTATCCCAAGATGTATACACATACCAAGTTTGGTATCTCTAAAAGTTATAGTATTGAAAATACGGTCCAGACAAGCATTTTCTATTACAGAGGTCACAGGTGAAGGTCACAGTGACCTTATTTTGGTACGCGACACATCGCTATCGCGACACATCGCTATCCCAAGATGTATCCACATACCAAGTTTGGTATCTCTAAGTGTTATAGTATTGAAAATATGGCCCGGACAAGCATTTTCTATGACAGAGGTCACATGTCAAGGTCAAGGTGACCTTATTTTGGTATGTGACACATCGCTATCTCAAGATGTATTCACATATCAAGTTTGGTATCTCTAAGTGTTATAATATTGAAAATACGGTCCAGACAAGCATTTTCTATGATAGAGGTCACAGGTCAAGGTCACAATGACCTTATTTTGGTATGCGACACACCGCTATCTCAAGATGTATTCACATACCAAGTTTGGTATCTCTAAGGCCATAAAAAATTAATTACCTGGTTCTCAGGCACGCCCGCATTTCTTTTTTTGGTGCCGCATTGCAGATTTTATCTCAAAAGTAATAAAATAAAAATTGGAAATGCGCTACCGAAATTACGAAAAAAAAATCCGCATCCAAGTTCGTTCCAGTTTTTATATGCAACTACCTCAGGGGAATCCCCTTGTGGGTAGACTGGTGCGCGGCCGTCTATCTGCCGCTCTGCTCGCTAGCTTGTGAGTGTTGCAGTCGTACGGGTACCTATTTAGGAGTCAGACGCTTGAGACGCTTGGAACTAGTAGGTGCTACAGAACAGGCGATTTATTCAAGCGTCTAATCGACAAAGTCTCACAACAACATGCAATAGTTCATGCGGGATCTAATACAAATATACGGACTTATTGTGATTAAAAGAAGCATAAGTCGGGAAGAAATGATAAGGTAATGATCGACAATAGAGATGAGCTGAACCAACTGGTTATTGCACATGTATTTCGAGATATTTTGCATCAATACATGTATTGGAATTAAAAGTTTGGATAAAAAAAAAATCGCCCGCGTGTCTGTTGATCACTGTAAAATTGTATAAAAAAAATGCGCACGCCCGCATCTCTTCTCAGAAAAAGTGGCCTGAGAACCAGGTAATTAATTTTTTGTGGCCTAAGTGTTATAGTATTGAAAATACGGTCCAGACAAGCATTTTCTATTACAGAGGTCACAGGTGAAGGTCACAGTGACCTTATTTTGGTACGCGACACACCGCTTTCCCAAGATGTATCCACATACCAAGTTTGGTATCTCTAAGTGTTATAGTATTGAAAATACGGTCCAGACAAGCATTTTCTATGTATTTTCTATGACAGAGGTCACAGGTCAAGGTCACAAATAACCTTATTTTGGTACGGGACACACCGCTATCCCAAGATGTATTCACATATCAAGTTTGGTATCTCTAAGTGTTATAGTATCGAAAATGTTTGAGAAAAAGGAAAACATTATTATATAGATCTACAATATTAAAGATAAAGGATGCTTTTCTACAGTGTATTGATGATCGTACAGACCTGAAAGCCTCTCTAAAACGGAAATTACTGGAACCACACATATTGTATTATTTGGTCATATATATGTACTATCTTCTGTTATGGATAGTTATGATTTAATTTAAATGAGTTAAACCAAAAGCATCTATAACAGAAGAACCTGAAGAAAATTCAAACAACATTTTTTTGTTGTAATATTCAGTTTTTGCTAAAATCAAATTTCTCTCTGCATTGATTTTTTCAGTATCTGCTTTCAAGCGCTTAATTTCTAACTCAAGCCGATCACAGTCTAGCGACAAAAGTCGCTCTGAAAGGACTAAAGGTGCTGTTGTCTGACTAACCATTGGACTAACCAAAGTTCTCTTTTTTGATCTGAACTGTCGATCTGAAAAAGAAATAAAAATAATATTGGCAATAGTGCACATTGGTGGCAATATAACAAACTCCCACACTATATAAATCCTAAAACACATGTTGAGGTAAACTGCTATTTTACAAAGAGGTATACATGTTAAGTACTGCCAAATGCATTCAAGATAATCTCCTAATCTGGAGGAAATAAAGAAATAAAGGTATGGAATATCCCACTCTAAATAAATTAAATATCCTATGATATCTCAGTTCAATGATGCGCATCATTGAATATTTTTCCAACAATTGCTTGAAATGGGTAAAAAATAAAAATAACATCTAAATGCAGAGTTAAGTTTGTTTAAGAAATAAGAAATATGTACCTGTGTTTTATCGGTGAATAAAATACAGTTAGTCGTTCGGATGCCAGTAATTAAATCATTAGTCGTTCGGATGCCAGTAATTAAATCATTAGTCGTTCGGATGCCAGTAATTAAATCACGAGTGCGTTAGCACGAGTGATTTAATTACTGGCATCCGAATGACTAACTGTATTTTATTCACCGATAAAACACAGGTATGTATTTATTATTTTGATTCTAACACAACAATAACCCCATTGTTTACGCTATTGTTGGGACACTTTATATTATCTCGGAGGTCAAGGTAATCAGGCTGCTATGTTTACAGGCTGTTCCATTGGGCGCCCCGTGTGCAAAGTTCTGCGTTTCAATACACTAGTAGTCACGTGACAAACAATTAGTCATTGCGTACGTCATATAGCTTGCGCTGTATGACGTCAAACGTTCTCAGCTTGTTCAAGATGCTTATATTAATGTTATATGCACTGATGCATATGATGGGTTTATTTCGGGGGTGTGCATGGTTTGAGAGCATGGCAAGTTTGTTGTAATTAACATTTCATTAAAATTACTGTTGAGTTTGTCTTCATGACGTATATTAACCAAGTGACGTCATGTAATGTGGCGCTTCCAACGGATGAAGTATATGCAGGGAATTAATGGAACAGCTCTCTTCTTTATGTATTATGAAAGACTGCGGAGGTCGTGTTAAATAGTGTACATGGGATGAAACCAGCTGTGATGTATACTACACCATACAACTTTATCTTGTTTATAAATGCAAACAAATCATATTTATGTTTTATGCCGCTTGATTTTGGACAATGTTTCATTATAAAAGTAACATGTTCAAATTGTTCATATATATATAAGTATGGCTCTATTTGATAACTTACTTTCACTTTCACTTGTTTTACATTTGAAACTAGAAATTTGTCCATGGGACACAGATGCATTTATTTCATGAAATTTTACAATTCCAAGGGACATAACTCTGGAAGTACTGGGGCAATAAGGCCGAAAATCAAATTTGGCAGAGACATTGTGCCCATATACAATTTGACCATGTTTGGAGAATTACCCAAGTTAATAATGTGGACAACATCTTTTTGGACGGACGGATGCACTTTGTTGCGGGGGGCACAAAAAGGTTATTAAAAGGGCCTCAAGGAAGATTGATTTGACTGTGTCCACTATAATTAAATTATTTGCTTATTTACTTACTAACTCAAATCAATGTTTTTATTTACTATTATGATTACCTTTACTGCTTCTTCAAGTGGTTGTGGCCTCAGGCCGACAGGGACTTACACTTCCTGGTGTTGATGGAGTTGAAGGAGCTGTGAGATTTGATAGAATAAAGTTATTAAATTAATACACGAGTACCGTAATTGTGTATTAAATGTATGGCGTGCATTATGATTTTAGCTTTTTTTTTTCTTTAGTATCATAATTTAATTATTAAGGTTTGATTCAATCATTCATAACTGGATTGATGCCTTTACTTTTTTTTGCAAATAACTACCCTTCGAATAAATGTACATTTTACTGATTTTTTTGAATTGTTCAAGAGTTTACCAATAGAAAAAAATGAGAAACTCAAAATGTAAATTATTTTTAACATAAAAGGGACACATAGCTGTTAAGGTTTTAAACGTGCAGCTTCCCCTAAGTTTTTCTACAAAACTTGCATTTGAAAATCACTATTAATAATATTAATAATTATTCGAAAAGGTCAATGCAATTTGTTTTTGCATATTGTATTTACATTCTATGGGTGAAAGATCAGGATTTCTGTGAAAGAAAATTCATAAATGCTTAATAGTAATAACTTACTTCAAACGCAAAAATAACAAACTGTGATGCTGTCATGACATAATAATTTGTTACTTCATCAAGGTCATCTTGAATGATTATTTGGTTAAAATCATTAAAAATGTAAATAGTGCCTGTTTGATACTGAATTTATTAAACGAGTTGGATAAAATTATCTGATGCGAGTTTAATAAATTCAATATTAAATAGACACGAATGTGAGATTCTATTTACTCCTAAAAAGCCTCAAAAGCAAACTTTATTTAGTGTAGCTGCCTATATATATAACGTTGTTATACGATGACGTCGTTTGTTTACATGATGATGCCTATGTTGACTCGGTCTTGTTCGTACAATGCCGAACAACCAGTATTTTAACGGCTGCAGAAATGGACGAGACAATTCAGATGTACTCCGAGCTGAATGGAAAAGACCTAACGATGATTCGAACTTCATGTGCATTGTTATTTCACTAGTGAAATATGATAAATATAGCATAGCTTTATTACACTCCCAAGCCGCAAGTTATGTGATAAAAAATAGATATATTTTATGCTTAGCAGTGAAATAGTGGATTTTATCAATGAAATAAAAGTGGTATTTCATACGTGTGAAATATAGAATTTTATTTTTTCACTGCTGGAACTACTCTTTTTTTTTTCCAATGTCAAAAACTATTTATATTTTCATTTGTTTGGAAAATAACTGTTTAATATATATCATTCGCCGGTAAATGATCTAACGCATTCGTGAAAATATAAAGTTTTCACACTTCTCGATGAAATAAAATCTGTTATTCACTACAAAACAACAAATATCCTATATTTATTCAACTGCTGGGTTTGATAATTATATGGAAAACCGCTTGTTCATAAAAGAACCACACGCATACCACTTTTATATAAATAAGGGGTCAGAAAATTAGATAAAAAGTTTGTTAAATAATTCAAGATTGCAAAGTGTGCCTTTAAACTGAACCATAACTTTACTGACCAAAACTCAAAGTAGTTATAGGAGTGTTCATTTTGTAATTTATTGTAGAATAAATATAATGGTTTATTTCATTAGCGATCATTATACTGCATTTGAAATATATACAATATAACCAATTTTAGTAACGTGTATTATGATTAAAAGGATGTTAATAAAGTGTTTATTGAAAATCTACCAGACTGTTCAATGTTTACAAATATATCAGTCCACATCTGCTATTAAGGCAATTCTTGAACGCATGATTTGCTGTTTCCAGACTCGTGGCATTCACATAAAACAAGCTTGACTATTGAGAATTTACTATTGAGAAATCTGAAAACATTGTAAAATTGAAATGAAAGTGACTTTTTTTAAATCAGAAAGTCAGAAAAGAAATACAGAAAACGGTTATGAAATTGATTCATTCAATCAATGAATTCTCAATAAAAGTGCTTGTTACTTTCAACAATTTAAGCCATTTTTTTGTTTTACGAAGACAATAAACAACTTTTGGACAAATAGTTTTATGATAACATAAAGAAATTAATGACGCAGGGTTGCTTTAAAATCTAGTGTTAGCGTTTTACCTTCCGTGTCGATCCCGCCTGGAATTCCATCTGTTATTGATCTACCCTCCAGATGTCCAGCTAGTTGTTCCTCTGTTTCAGTGAGAGTAGGACCTGCACCACCACCAGTCGGTGGATGTCTCATGTCAGCAATTTGGCTCAGGGCTTAAAGAATTAAGGTCCTTAATGATAAAAAAGTTTAATAATGCATATTATGATATATAGTATTAGTCTTATAGAATAAAATCATTCGCAAATTCACTTTTTTTTTAACACTTTTACATCATTTGCAGGACTTTTATTTCGTTCATAAACAGGGGCCGATATTCGGCCGATTTTTAAATTTTGTTTAAATAATTTTAAAAATTAAAAGCAAAGACCTACATGTATACACATTTATGTGCATGTTAAAGTAATAAATAAATACAATAAAAACAAAAATATTATTTTTTCGGTTGAACACTGGATTATGCTCTTATTACTAGATGGGTGTTCCGCGGAACACGTGTGTCGCCTGTCAGCGCTTTGTCAGTATAACAAGGTTTTTTGGACCCAGATAAATGACCTTGACAAATTGGCCTGAGTAAGTTTACGTGAAGAGAACAATGAGTATTTAATCCAAATAATGACCTTCAGTGTGACTTTGACCTTTACATTTTAGTATGGTCATGTCGATGTTGTCATGATAAGTATATACTGAAAGTTTGATGAAGAAATGAGACAGTTGTAACCAAAGTTAAGTTTTCGTGAAGAAAAAAACGATCACTTTATTCTAAACGATAATCATATAATAACCTTCATTGTGACCTTGACCTTTATATTTTAGTATGGTCATGTCCATGTTGTCATGATGAGTATATTTTGAAAGTTTTATGAGGAAATCTCAAAAAATGAGAAAGTTATAGCCAACGTTAGGTTTTCATTAAGAAAAAATCAGTATTTAACCCATGTAATGACCTTCAGTGTGACCGTGACCTTTATATTTTAGTATGGTCATGTTGATGTTGTCATGATGAGTAAATATTGAAAGTTTGATGAAGAAATATCCAGAAATGAGAAAGTTTTAGCCAACGTTAAGTTTTTGTGACGGACTGACGACAAAGTGATCCCTTAGTGTATCATATATTTCTTCGAAAAGGCGACTCAAAAATCAGTCAGATGTTATTACACAAGTGGTGATATGAAATAACATCATTCTAGATGGTCGAAGCCAGCATTTAAATATCTACTTTTAAATAAATTCCATGAAAAAAATGAATATATACGGTATAACCTTTAGACTGTCCCTAAATATTTAATTAATATAAACGTACATCTTGATTTTACATTTGCATATTTTTTTCTGCACCGGTCCCCAGTGCGCAGATCCACTGTAAACTCTCTGAAATAAAAAAAAAAGCATTTTGATACATTATGTGACAAAAGTCACACATTTTTACCATACAGTACAGTACAGTACGCAGTTCAAAATATTTGAATGTAAATTAGCAAATATTAGAGGGTTTGTTTTCCCATATGAAAATTTAATGTAGTCCGTATAGAAAAAAACATTTTTCTCCATATGCCAGATATTTCAGTATGATGCTGCGACATTTGTTTCCATATGCCATATATGGGACCCCTCTAAATGGGCCTCACATTTAACAACTGGGATATTTAGGATCATTCAGGCTAGTAGTAGACATTTCTTTCTTTCTAATGGGTACACAATCATGACAGCCATATGTCACATGCATGTCTTTGTATCATTGATTTAAAACAAGTTTAGGGAGATATTTAACATGCATATGGCTCTCCCTGTACAGGGACCCATGATTTTACATCCTCTTCAAATCTTTCACAGTACCTTTGTCCATATTAGATACTGATAAACATATCACCTTATGCAAATTGAGAACCAGGTCACTGGTCATCTTGACAACATTTGCTCTGACAGTTGAAATAGAAACAGACTATAACTGTTTCTATTTTTAGATATTCACGTAGGTTTACTCTGTCTATATTTAGACTTGTATAGTGACTTTGCAAAGGCGTCGTGAGTCATATAAATACAGTAGAAGCCGTGTATTAAAAAAACGTGATATTAAATTATGATAATTGATACTTACTTGTTAATAGCTGAGGCGATCTCCTCCCACTTCGACCGTCTCAACTTATTAATATTTTCGGCGCCAGCACCTTTGTAGTTACTAAAGTGTTTCCTACCTGTCTGTTGCCAGCTCCCCCGGGATCTTGTCAGGATATAAGTTAAACTACTATTTATCAGTCTTGTCGTTAGTCAGCGTCTCGTCAGTCTGGCTTCCTACTCACAGAGCGCGCTCACATGTCTGCGGGCGGTCACATGGTGTCATTTGGCGGGAATCAGCTGGTTCCCCCACAAGTCCAGGAACCCGACCGCAAGGTCATATAGGCCCCCCATCGACAGTCACTACACTCCCCCCCCCCCCCACTTTATAATAATGGTCCTTCTGCCTGGGGGTACCCCTCACTCCACTCCTGAACCCAGAGTGTCACCGGTGAGCGCTAACTTCCCTTTTTTTCGGGCGTTTAGCCCCAACTGTCATGGGCCTCCCCTAGACTTGGATACTACCACTTACTGTAAACCTCCCACCAAAGCTATGACCAAGGGGGAGCCTCCCCCCAACATAGCCTGTAAGTGACCATTTGCCCCGCGCGGCCGCTGAGGCGCCATTAATAATAAAAATAACATCCCTATATAAAATAATAATAACATACCGTCAATGATTCCCCTCTACAGATGACCCTGGTGACCAAACTTTAAGATTAACCCTAATAGCCCCTGTTGACCATACCTTAATCCCTACCCGCACTTTTTCCCATGAACCCTATGACCAAACCGTAACTGGTTTATGAGCTTTATTTGATAATGGTCCCTAACAATATATATTAACCCCGGTTAACCATCCTTAACCTTACGAATTAATCTAACACTTCTTCTTTAGTATGAAGGTAGGGAGGCAACGCCTCTAACCATGCCTCCCCTTATTCACTATTCGGTGGGGGTGCGGAATCGCCTTACTGGGTAGCAACTCTATAACAACACCCCCTCTAAACGTCAGGAATCCAACTCCTTGCCCCGCACACCCACCTGCAGGATCACAGCCAGCAGATTCCCGGGTGGGGAGCCATGGGCGTCCCCTACACCCGTCCCGGAGTCACAAGCCTCTACCAGCCTACTCACTTCGGTTTCCCCTTGGGTCAACCTGACCCTGAGGTCGCCAGGGCTGCTGTGGTCCCCTTCCCCATGGGGAACGGGAACAGGCGCCTGGACCTCCGGATGTCCAAGTGGTCCTTCCCTGCTTTTCCCTTTCCCCTTGAGGACGGTGCCGGGACTTCGGACGGTTCCCGTCCCCCGGCACCCGACCTCCAATCAAGTTCATCCGGACCCCTCAGCCTCCGGTCATACTCATCCGGCCTCCTCAGCCTCCGATCCCCACTCTGCCTGTGTGAGCACTGATTACCCCGCTCCGAACCAGCAGGCCGCAACACCAACCCCGTTAAATGCCCGGCCGGAGAGTAGCTTCACTCTACCCGGCGCGGCAGCCTATCTTCATTGGCTGGAGTACTCCCGGATGTCCTCCGCTGCCTCCCTTCTCGTTTCCTTGGGCGAGCCCTCGGCTTCCTAACCCCTCGACTTTTCCGGTCCAGTCCTTTAGGCGGGCTACACCCTGCGTCACCACCACCAACTAGGGACGACTCGTCCTTACTCTCAGACTTCCCGCTTGTCAACGGATGCCGGACACCCCCGCACCGGCCTCATCCACGGACAGCTGGGCCAGGTCCCTTAGGCCAGCTATCTCAGGGATGGTGGTGTCGGGGTCAAAAGCCAACAGTGCGGCCTCATCCCATTCCTCTCCCGACGACAAATACCCTTCCATTCGCAGCTCTAAACTTCCGGGGACCTCCTTCGCCCTGTGAGACTCCCCTAGACTGGGTTCCTCGTCCACTGCTTGAAAGGGGTCAGACTCCTGCGACAGGACAGAGTCCTTGCTGGGTCCTGAGCCGCCCACAATACTTTGCTCTCCATTGCAGCGTCACTAACTACCCGGGGAGAAGACGGGTCCTGCAACAGGCGTATGTCCCGGCTGGGCCCTAAACTCTCCCCCCTTTTCCTGCATTGTCCCACTCCCACTGGGGCGATATTGGCCCGGATCCAAGCAGTCTCCGCGACTTGCAGCTAATCTGCGGTCAACAGCCAACGGGAGTTACCGAATTGTCAGGCCAACCGTTTCTGCCCCAACAGGGCTTCCTCCTGCTCTCTGTCCCCTGGACAAGGCAGTACCTGCCCTTGATTCCCTGGACAAGACGAGCAGGGGGTCGGTGGCCGTCTCCACTTCCCTCTTGCACAGTCTAGCATCCTGGTGACGCCTGGACGGAGCACCCGCTCCCAAAATCCCAGGCCGTCACTTCACCTCTTGGTGACTGGCCCCTCCCGGATCCCACGGTACCCACGGTTCGTCCCCATTTGCCCATCGGTCCTGCTCATCCCAGGGCCTCCAAGGGTCTTCCT
The DNA here is from genome assembly GCA_037043455.1 of Cyrtodaria siliqua. Lineage (NCBI taxonomy): Eukaryota > Metazoa > Mollusca > Bivalvia > Adapedonta > Hiatellidae > Cyrtodaria > Cyrtodaria siliqua. Next base: position 129,870 of record JAWPHD010004410.1, on the reverse strand, counting down.
CATCTGCACCTGTATCCGGCCCGTAAACCGTATACCCTGGATCCGGTTCACCCCATTTGCCTCGAACCTCTACCTCCGGTTCTACTACCATCCTTCTAGGACCGCTCGACCTTCCAGTTTGACTATCACTTGGCGGTTACAGCTGCTTTGTTCAAAAGCCTCGCTCCCCTGTACCTCTTGCGGATCCCGCGGAGTGATCAATTCCGCATCCCAGGAACCTTTTCGCTGACATCCCGTCCCCGCACAGTAGTTGACATTTCCACCTTGGTGGTCGCCCGCGACCCCTTGGTGCACCCCCGCAACTCCCTGCGCTCCAGACGCCGCCAACGAAACCGCTTCATCCACATCTCGGATGAAACACCCCCAGTTCCTATCCGCCCTGGCGCAGTACTCACAACCCCCACATGGCAGTTCCCCTGGCTCAACTCCGGTATTTAAACGCGTTGCAGTATCCCGATACCATTGGTATCCAAGACATTGCATCCGCAGTCCCGCGTTTCTTGCCACACACTGCCCCTGGGGTTCACTAACCTCAACAACCAAGTCAAACTCGTCTGGTCCATTCTGACCACATACGGTCGTCCTAGAAGGTAGTACCGATACTGCCAGGCCAATAGCCCCCTGGCCAGTACTCAGTCCCAGGACTTGACCATCAATTATCAATGCACCCTCACCCACATTAATATTGGTTGCTCCCAGGTGAAATAACGTATCGCAGCCCAGTAACATATCTTCCGCGATAGGAGCTACATACACAGTATCCTTATACAGCTTCTCGCCCATCTTTAAAGTTACCGGACCTATTAGAAACCTGTGCACTGACAACTCCTGACCTGCCCCTGTGTCCACCACCGCATCCACTTTATGTCCGTCTACCTGGACCTCAACAATTGACTGGGATGTAGAACCCAACTGGCACACCTTCACCTCCTCCTCCGCATCCGCACCCTGGCAACCTATTTCCGGCCCCACTGGACTGCTGGTCCCCGCCGGTAAATCCCTTGCCGCGGATCGAGATGAAATATTGGTGTTCCGCCCCAGATTCGCTGGAGCACCCTCGTCCTCCCCTTTGGGTACTCCACTTCCCTCATTCCCCGCCCTCTCGGGAAAACATAAACTATCTTGAATTGGTGGTGACACACCTACCAGCGCCAACCCCTCTTCCGGCTGCACGCCCCTGATTTTAGTTGGCTGGCTCCCCATGGGAGCCCCTCGACCCCCTACTACTGGGTCGCCCAACACCGCTGGTTTAGCTCTGACAGACTCCGCAACTGGATTTTGTGCAAACCAATCTGCCACTCCCTTACTCATATCAGCCCTGCGGCTGTGTATTTGCTGTCCCAGTACAGCTGCCTTTACTTCCGGCGCTACAAGTGGTGGAGCAGTGTGGCAACCTGCCTCCCGCTCCTTTACTTCCGATGCTACGAGTGGTGGAGCAGTGTGGCAACCTGCCTCCCGCTCCTTTACTTCCGGTGCTAAGAGTGGTGGAGCAGTGTGGCAACCTGCCTCCCGCTCACTTACTTCCGGCGCTACGAGTGGTGGAGCAGTGTGGCAACTTGCCTCCCGCTCCCCCACATGATCATTATTCTGTGGTCGTGCCTTAATAGGCTCGGCCCCTCGACTAGTTAGCGCCTTCCCCGTCTGGAAATCACTTGCAACGGATGGAGATGCGATCAACCCCAGATCCCCTGGATATACCCTGCCCATATGTTCAGGTATTTCTACTCCCTCGTTCTCCGCCCTCTCGGGAAAACTTATTTTACCCTGATTTGGTGATGACACAACCCCTATCACCAGCCTCGTCTCTGGCTGCACGCTGCTTACTACCACTAACTGGCTCCCCGTCTGAGCCCCTTGACCCTCTACTAATGGGTCAACCAACACAATTTCATCCCGGCAGATCTGCACCTGCCGGACCCCCACTAAACCATTTAATTCAGGCATTCCCAGCAATTCTGTGGACTGGCGAGCACTCTTTTGACTCTCTACTTGGTCACAATTTAATGGCTTCGCCCCTAATGACACTGCCTCTCTACTGGTCAGTGTCTCCCTTGTCTGGCCTATTTGTCCCCGGATCGAGGTTCGGCCAACGCCCTCGACCCTGTCCCGTTTCTCAACATGCCTCCTGTGTGGACACTCCCGCCTGAAATGCCCAGCCTCCCCTCACCCAAAACATGCCAATCTCGGTGATTGCCTCTGATATGGGGGTGGGCTTTCAGGTTGCCACTGGGGTGAGGTCCATTGTCCCTTGTCTGCCTGCTGGCCCCCACTAAGCGAGTCAAATTTTATCGACAAAGTTTCGAACTTTTGTTCTAATTTAGCGAGAACGTCATCTACCCTACTGGCCTCCCGGGGTTTGTGCTCCTGGACCGCCCAAACAACCACAGGGTCATCCATATCATACTCCCGCTCCCGCTTGGGTTCTTGACGGGCCTTCCCATACACAGCCTGAGTCATGTGTTGGTGCCATCTCACTCTGTCTATAGCGGTTTCAATGTGGGCCGGCTGCTCGAGCCCGACACTATGGCCAGCTTCACGGTCTGCCAGTCCCTGACAGAACCGTAACACCGCCTGTTGGGTCGAGTAAATAATTGGCAGACCCACAAAGCCTTGTTTGCCAATGTTAACACCCTGTCAGCCCAGTCTTCCAATGACTCGTCTGGGTCCTGCACAGCCTGTTGTAATCTGGCTTGTGCAGTAGCCGGAAGTTCTTTGGAACCGAACCTGCTTTCTAGCTGTGCTAGCACTTGCCGGTACGACATAGATCTGCCGACATTCCGTTCCCTAATAAGAGCACAATACTCTGCAGCCTTGCCCGTCAAAGACCAACACAGACAATCTAGGCATTGGGCTTTGGACCACCCCTTCATGCTAGCATAACTGGTGAAACGCAGTTTGAACACCAGCCATTGTGTCTTTCCATCATACATGAGGGCCTTGGGTAGGGACTTGATGGGGTCCCATTCCCTAGATCCGCCATGTTTATAAACAGAAGACATTCCGCGCTTGTATACCAGGTGCTTCCGGTCAACCCCAGACAAACTATCGTTCGTGCTCGAGTCGCTTCGCGATGGGGAGCAACGCTTCTTGCCATTTCGCAATGGGGAGCGACGCTTCTTGCCACTTCGTGATGGTGAACGTCTCGTCTTACCACCCCGCGATGGAAAACGTGCTGCTCTACCACTCTTCTTACCCCTAGCTTTCTCATCTTCGGAGCTCTCATCGTCACCGTCCCCACCTGATGATGGGGAGGACGGGAGAGAGGCATACCGCATGTGTCTCGCCTTTTTAGAAGCCTTTGGGACCGCTCCTGCACTTTATTGAGGACATGCTTTTAGTGATGGCAACCCCTGTTGATACTACCGGACTGAACTCGACCGTTGCCACAACCCTCTCCACATTGGCAGCTGATTGGGCCGGGTGCCCCGCTTCTACCTTCAAACCCACACGATCGCCCATCATTCTAAGCATATCTTTTATTTGCCCCAAATCCGTGAGACTGGGGGTCCCTATTTGCCCTGTAGCCCAAAACATTGAAGGCTTAATATCCGATTCAAAGGCGGAATATCTGAGGGAGGGCTCTGGAGTTGAGTGCACATTGGGGGCATCTGCACATGGTGACAACCGCCACTGGGACGGGCTCTCCATGTGTGGTGTCCACCCTTGGGAGCCACCTGTCCCTGTGTTCCCAAATGCACTCACTACATCCTCCCCCCTCTCTATTTTCTGGTGATCGACCCCACCCAGACCTGTATAAAATTCTGTTCCTACTGCTGGGGGCATGCATGGCTTTGGTGTGAAATCTAACATGTGCTGCACCCCTAGCCCCAAATTATCCTTGAGTGCCTCCCACACTCCCAGGGTGAGGTTGCCATGTGCCCTCCTTACTGCCATAATGGCAGATGCCCACTTTGAACCCATCCCTGGAATGTGCAGCAGATCCCCCGCGGATGCATAATTGACAAAGATCCGCGCCTGAACGCCGTCACGTCTGCACTCCATAATTTTATCAATTTAAACTAATCAAAGTAAATAACACTAACTGTAAACATAAATAAATCACCAGCCAAGGTACATTTCCCACAAGATCAACAACGGAATCCTTCCCTGGATCAATGTTTACATCGGAACATTTGCGCATGCGCAATGTCGCCTTGGCACCCCACTGAAAAATAGCTTATTTAACCCTCCCGGGAAAAAAAACGAACACAACAGGCAGAAACACTCAGTTTAAATGTAGGTGCGACCGAATGCCGCCGAAGATTTCGCCGAAAACTGTCGTCCCGGCGAGATTTTCATTCTCACGCACCCCACCCACCTGTGGTGCGTGGTGCGCAGCCGGGACGACGAATTCCCACTCGAATTATCCTCCCAGGCGCAGATTCAGATCACTTCTGACACCAGTAAAGTGTTTCTTACCTGTCTGTTGCCAGCTCCCCCGGGATGTTGTCAGGATATAAGTTAAACTACTATATATCAGTCTTGTCGTTAGTCACCGTCTCGTCAGTCTGGCTTCCTACTCACAGAGCGCGCTCACATGTCTGCGGGCGGTCACATGGTGTCATTTGGCGGGAATCAGCTGGTTCCCCCACAAGTCCAGGAACCCGACCGCAAGGTCATATAGGCCCCCCATCGACAGTCACTACATTACCAAAAAGAACATCTTCGTTTACAATTACAAGCGTAACAAGCCCGTTTTCCTCACCAAGGGTCCAGCCCTTGGATTTGGTCTTAGGCTTTGTAAATAAACATTGGTCGGACACTGTTGACATTTTAAAAACTGTTCGTCTGCGTCGCGCCCGTCTGTCAAAAAGCACGCGTAATCATTTATTTGACTTTCAAAATTAAAGAGCGCTTACGGGCCGCTTAAATATTGACAAATGATAAACTCAGCTGAGTCAACTTAGTTTTTGCTTGATGAATACCAATATGAGCACATACTCAGTTGAGTCTGAGTCAGAGTTCAAAGATTGAGTCTGAGTCTGAGTTTGAAAAAATATTGATGAATTTTGGTCCAGTTGAGAATGGCGTATGAGTCAGATATGGCTAGTTTTCAAACTTATCAGATATTTTATAATGAAATTAACATAATTGAACAATTTTCATATACGGAATTAGAGTGTTAACAAAGCAAAGTTTAGCGAGTTTTACTAATTCAAAATTCAAAGGCCATAACTATAGCTTTCCTCTGTGACCGAGATAACGTCATCAAATAAAATATCAACCCTTAACCCGCCAAACATATATAATGGACTGTTCTTTCTTTGAATAAGGACCATTCCATTTATGTGACAAGGGGTGTTATGGAGAAAATGACTGATCAGCTGCCGGACAGCCTGCGAATTACACGTAGGCTGATCTGAGTTTACAATGGGCGCAAAGGCTATTATAGTCGTGCTTAGCGGGTGAAGTGTTAAAACAAAATCGATCGAGGGGATGGGTGGTAAGAGTGTGTTGGGGCTGATGTCTCTGCTCAAATTTTGTTGGTTATTGAACTTGTTTAAAGCAATCGTCGATATAAAAAAAAGAGTATGAAAGGAGAAATTTGGAAACGAAATTTGGAAACGCTGAATACGATATATATAAAACATATTGCAGTATCGGTTTGATTGAGACTGTTAATGAACGGTGCTTGCTACCATCCATGCCATCTAGCCCCTGATTGAGCAGAGCTCAATATTTAAAATGTCGAAAATGCGAACATTTGAGCCATCCCGAAGAAGGTATGCATTTGACGGTGAACGTGAAACCGGGTCTGCTGCTTTATATGCTCTGAATTGTGTTTGTTGCTCTCAAGAGATCACCTTTATCAGTATTTATTAACATGAACACTAGCGTTCGTTTAGTGCAGTGTGGCGGCTGTAAAAATTCTCCCCGTGCTACGAATCAGTAGTGTTATTTTTTACTGGTCCTTTGGGACCAACGAGCCCAATATAGGTGGCTTTAAAACCGAGTCTGCTGCTTTATTCTCTGAATTGTGTTTGTTGCTCTCAAAGGATCACCTTTATCAGTATTTATCTTCAATGTGGTATTACACACCATTCCATGGCCTTCGGGGTATGGTCCCAGTTTCTAACAAAATGATTTACACATGGTAAAGATCAGATGAACAATGAAGTAGGGATTTAACAAAGCAAAATATAGCATTTTTCAATAAATCAAGGGCCATAACTCTGGTGTTAGTAATCTGATCTAGCTGGTTTTCAAACGTTTCATAGATTTTATTAAACTATAACTGCTGAATTGTGTACGATATATCTCGGTTCATAACTCCTTTGCGCTTTTAATGGTATTTGAACTCTGCTAAAGCTTGGTCAAGATCAGATGAACAATGAAGGAGTTTGAGTGTTCGCAAGACACATTATGCCATTTTGTTTAAATCAAGGGCCATAACGGTAATGTTACTAATCCCCAATATAGCTGGGCTTTTTAACTTGTCTGAGCTTGTATTAATATCAAATTTCTGGCCAGGTTTGATAAAGATCAAATGCAAAATGAAGGTACTAGAGAGTTCACAATGGAGAATATATATCAGTTTTCAATAAATCAAGGACCACAACTCTGATGCTAAAGGACCGATTTAGCTAATTTTAGAACGTGTCTTATATCTTTTTAATATTAACACTCAGTCTAGGTATGGTAAAGATCAAATATACAAATAAAGTGCTCGAATGTGCACAAGGCTGAATATGACATTGTTTCAGTAAAGCAAGTGCCAACACTCTGGTGTTACTAATCTAATCTGGCTAATTTTTTAATTTCTATTTTGGGGTAATAAAGATTAGTAAATATGAAATAAAAAATTAGGTGCTAGACTGTTCACAAGGCAAATGTTAAAGGACGGACGGACGACGGATGGACTACTACAAACGGACGAAAAACGGGTGATATGGTGGCAACGATGTCAAAATACGTATTGTTCGTAGATTCAAGAGCAGATTACTCACCTTGATACCATCAGATATACCCGGTTAAAGGAACTTGTCCAATATCTTATTACTATGCACATGTTGCGATAGTTTTGTTAAGATCAGATGGAGAATTAAAGTACTGTTGTGGCAACAAGGCCAGATTATACATTTTCGATAATTCAAGAGACATAACTCAGCAATACGCAATTGCATCTGGTTGGTTTAATAACTGATCCGAGATCTTTATATAGAGACTGTGTAAGTGTGGTTAAGATCGGATAAAAATAGAGTGTCTAGAGTGCCCACAATGCAATCGTATGCATTTGTGACAATTTTGTGTCAGAGATCTCATAATTACTATGTAAGTTTGATTCAGATCAAAGGAAACATAGAGGGACTAGAGTGACCACAGTGCTACAGTACGCATGTTTGCCAATTCAAATGATGATAACTCAGCTATTAGCGATCAAATATGGTTGGTTCGTGAACTCGTCCAACAACATACAATTTGAAAAATATAAACTTCACGAAAAACAGCCAGAAAAACAATATTCATGATCACAATGTCATATTGTCTTTGACCTTTGTCTAATTGTAGTGAGATCATGCGGTCAATGCTCAACTTTGTAGTACTGCCACGCTGAAGAACCACACCGGAGGCACAAGTCAGGATACCCCACCAGTCTCATTATTCTGACACATGTCCTAGCACTACCCATGTATAATATGCGAAACGTCAAGTAATGGAGCTACAAATATCATTTATTGTGACCCAGCAGGGAATTGAACCCACGACCTCTCTCATGGGGGCAAGCTCTCTACAACAACGACACCGCCTCGGTTATATACGTTTTCAAGTCAATTTATCGATTCGCAGGCAGATTTGAAAGGAAATAAATTAACTAAAATGTCAGCATCGCAAATGTTGTAGGCAATGTCATACACTAGCCACAATGTTAAAAATGTGTTTAATATAATAATAATATAATCTTTATTTCAACGTACTTCATACATTGCATGTTTATAAAATAAGTGTAAAATTAGGATAAAACGATATTTTGGGGGAAAGATTTTTGAAATTGTACATATATAATAATAGCATAAAGTACATAATACAAATAAACCAAATAAGACGAAGTATCGATATCATTTATGAATTTACTAAATTGTCAGACATTGCCAATTTTCAATTTAATATATTATGGTAATTCGAAATAGATACACTCAAGTGATATGAAAACGCAACACGGGAATTTCCGCTATATATTGTATATACTGCACACTTAATTGCACATAGTATTCCAAAGAAATCCCAAGATGTTTTTTTAAAAAAAAGTTGCAGTTAACTAGAGAAAGGACACAACTGTGATGTTGTAGACGTTTTAATCACACTACACTTTGTAACAAGAACTTCATCAATGTTGAAGTTGCTCTTCGAAAAATTGAGCTAGTTCAGTACTGTATTTAACGTAAATAGTTTGCAAAATGTTGCATCCTAAGTTTGCTCACATGATTGAGCCAAACGCGTACTCTGTGAATAATGAAACATTGCAGGAATACTATTTGCTGTATTATTTGTGGTTTTAGTATTTTTTCCAAAAGGAAAGGTCTTACGTAGCCATGTACCATTCGATTAAAAGCAGCATATTGTAAATACAATATATAGCGGAAATACCCGTGTTGCGTTTTCATATCACTTGAGTGTATATCTACGAAAGTCAATAATTACCAAGGTTTCAATAAGCAAAGTTAAATTGTATCTTAATGAACATCTGTCAGGCGTTTGAATGTATATTAATATCGTCCATACGAATATATGCGAAGTTAATAACTGTACATATCGCCATATTCGTGTATTTCACCATGTGTTACACGGACGTGTGATCCTGTTATCTAAATGATGTATTTGTCATTATCACATGCATGTATCGTTATCCGTGTGGTTCATCCTTTCGCGCATAATTTGCTGTTTAGTATAATCTGATAGAGCATTAAAACTGTCTCTACATTGTTTTCGTGCAGTAGAAATCTCATCCTTTTCGTCCATCCAATCTCTTGCAGCAAATGCACTTTTATAACTATATGCACCAGATTTTATCAAATCCTTTTTCAGATAAACTCTGGAACCGAATCGGGCAATAGTCAAAATGGCGTTGTTTTGAAGCTCTTCGTAGTTGTATAATAAAGCTGTTTCTAAAATTGTAAAACACGCTAATGCGGCTTCTGTCCGTCCGTATTCATTACTGCCATTTTTAACAGTCTCATATTTAGACTTCAACTTCTGCTCTAACCGTTTTTTACATTTTTTTATACACAGATTTGCTTGGTACTCTTCTGCTAAACTTAGTACGGTGTTAACGTTGTTAACTGAAAAGTATAAATATAAAAAATATGGTAACATGAATAGTAAAGCAATAATTAAAATATGAGTGTGTCGTTGAAAAAGGGGTGCTGCTCAAATAAACATAAATGCTTGAAATATAACCACATATAATTGCCAATAGTACATATGTATCATAACCATTCCTTGCTTGCCTGTGTATGATAACGGTACCATCTGTGTGTAGACCATTGTACCTCTGGGATGAGAAAATGATTATAACATTACATTAATCTACGGCAGTAAAATGCAACCTCTTGCTCGAATTTTGACTTACGCATGCTATTATATGACGTCCCATCTGAGCACTTTTACAGTTTATAATACTCTTTTTAAAGTTGTGGGCTGTCGACCTTACTGGAATCGATCCCGGGACCTCGAGAAGGACGTGTACTACATAGTGAACATTAATTACTCGCTACTCCCTTTTGCAATATTCAGTAATAACTATTATTATATTGAAAAGTATTGCTTATTTAGTGCTCGAGTGTTTTTGATAGATGCCCAATACCTGTTTAGGTCAATACAGTGACAGTTTATGAAGGCATTTTGCCAGGAATGCGTCCGTACATGCTCTATCATTCGTGACAACGGGTCTAACCTGGACCCGCCATTTCCGGTTCTTAGTATCTCGAATACACACTCATGATTGCAGGGTTAGGTACTTAGATGCATATGTTTCATACAAGGCATACTAATGATGCGTTCCGTAAAACAATGCTTCCTGTCTTTTTACTTTAAAAAAGGAGATAAGAAGACTGGCTGAATAGATTGCCGTTATATCACATCAATGTATCTTACCGGTGATCTTTTTCTGCACATCCGGGTGTAATGTTAACAAAAACTCCAATACGTCTTCATATCGTTTTCCTTTCATCTCCACAACACCCGAATTCTTCTCTTTAAACTCCGTTGTAAACATGGCATGAAACACTGGCGAGGCGTAACACAGTAGACCACGTGAAACATAAAGCTCCTTTCCATCCTCAAACGATAGTGTAACCTCATCAATACAAATTCCACTCTCAGTAAACGGCGTTACTAGCTTTCTTTTCTTGGCTTCGTCGGAACCTGCATTATCACTCATGTTTGACTAATTATGTAACGATGATATTAACAAAGCTCCGTGTACTGTTCTAATAACCTGTTTCACATTGCTTAAATATGTCAGTCGTTACGTAGACTGTGTGTGTATAAACTATTCAGTGCGATTTATTTTAATGTTGTATTCCCGATACAAGTTTGTGTTACTTCAGTGCGTCCATTCATAAATATACCAATATACTACAAGTTTAAACACACTTGCATGACATACTGAGTGACTTCGATCACAAACCATAGTAGCCGTAGTTTAACTATGGTCAGACACAAACACACAGACTGGCACACTCTGACTATCACACACGCGCGCACACACACACACACACGCACACACAAACACACACATACACACACACACACACACACACATGTCAGACACATACGCAAACTAAGAAAGACAGTGCACATTATCATTAGCATTGTTGTGTAGGAGTGTATGTAAATTGATAGGTTTATATGCGCGTTCTACTGTCTCGCCGCAGATCTATACGGTGATATCGGTAGTGCGCCTGCTTCTATGGTGGCTGATTTCTGCCATTTATCGTATTTTCGTCTTTTCGTTATTTCGCCCCCGAAAAGACGACAGAGCGAAAAGACGACAAATGCAGCTCGAAAAGACGACAGAACGAAAAGACGCCATTTCAAGGGCGAAAAGACGACAGAACGAAAAGACGAAAATACGACACTTCAGCGCGAAAAGACGCCATTTGATATTGTCGTCATTTCGCGTAGCGTTCTGTCGTCTTTTCGCCCTTGAAATGATGTCTTCTCATTCTGTCGTCTTTTCGTTCTGTCGTCTTTTCGTTCTGCAAATGTTGTCTTTTAGTTCTTTCGTTCTGTCGTCTTTTCGTTCTGTCGTCTTTTCGCCTTCCGGTTGACTACTAGAAGTCGGGACGATTTTGAATTGTCGGAGAATCGGGCAAAATCGACAGGGGGTGTGCATACCGTATGTTCAATAAATAATAAACGAAGGGTTATTAGTTCTGTTAAATCGTTTATATAAACGCAGAATGGTCATCATATTTATACTGAACAAGAGTCTTGCGTAAGGCAATAAACATGTAATTATGGTATGTCGAAAAATTAATGAATTGTATTGGTTCTGCAACTCATTAATTAGTTTTTCACACCTTATATAATGAGTTTTGAAGTGAGAATTATATGTTTGGCTTTACCTTAATCAGTTATTTTTAAAAGTGTCAAGATTTAATTGAAATATGTATATTATATGAACAGAGGATCTAAAATGATTTCATATTTAATAGTTGTGTATGGCCGTAACCTGGCTGTATGATCTTGTATTACATATGTATAAAGTTACAGTCCATTATTGTAAATCAGTTTCGGAGATACAAGCTTAAATGTACATAAACATTTCAGACAATTTCTCTATTGTTTTCGAAAGAGTCGAGCTAACATATTAAATATTAAGAACGTGTATATGTGTTACCTCCTTTCTTGACTATTATATTTCATATGGTGTAGATATAGTTCTAAACTATTAACGTATTACCAACCATCAACTTGATATGTTATACAACTATTTTAAATAACATCTTAAGAGAAAATCAAATATAAGGGTACGGCATTTATTTACTTCCAAGTGAACACTCATGTTAGCACAATTATCAATAACGTACATGTTTAACAGTTCCGTAGAATATGAAACACATTATTAATTATGTTTGCTATACCATCCTACATTGATAAATATAAGGTATAATCATTGTGATATGATGGTTTCAACAAACTGTCCCGGAAAGTTAGTGTTAAATTTAAATGTCAATATTTTGCTTGCCATTTGTTTGAATAGATCGAAGAATATGAGCCAAAATCGTGTCTATTTGTAAGTGGCCCCGGAAAGTAAATCATTAAATACAAAGTAATTTTATTACATTTTTACATAAACAAATCCATAGTTATGTCCGCTAAACCATCCTACATTGTTACATACCAATTTAAATAATAAGAATATAAAGTTTACTCCAAACATGATAATTAGTACGACTGGTCCAGGCTTGATTATCAGTATCAGTCCCGGAAAGTTACTACTAAATCACATAGTCAAAATATATTTTTTTATATTATTATGTTTTAATATTCATATTAAATGAACAATTCTGCGTTTATAAAAAACATTTAAAAGAAATAGTAACTCTCCGTTTGATATTGATTGGACATAAGTTATGCACACATCCTACCTTTTTTACCCATTTCCCTAACAATTCAAAATCGTCCCCGACTTTTAGTAGTCACCGTGAAATGGCCGCAGTGACCGAAACGTGCATGTCAACCGGAAGGCGAAAAGACGACAGAACGAAAAGACGACAGAACGACAGAACGAAAAGACGACAAATGCAGCGCGAAAAGACGACAGAACGAAAAAAACGACAGAACGACAGAACGAAAAGACGCTATTTCAAGGGCGAAAAGACGACAGAACGCCACGCGAAAAACGAAAAGACGGCAATATCAAATGGCGCCTTTTCGCGATGAAGTGTCGTCTGTTCGTCTTTTCGGTGGCGTTCTGTCGTCTTTTCGCCCTTGAAATGGCGTCTTTTCGTTCTGTCATCTTTTCTATCTGTCGTCTTTCGCACTGCATTTGTCGTCTTTTCGTCCTGTCGTCTTTTCGGGGCCGAAATAACGAAAAGACGAAAAGACGACAATGGCAGAAATCAGCCACCATATGCTTCACATGCAATCGTTCCGAGCTCACCCCGCCGAGTGTACTAGTTTTTCCTCGTCCGTTTACAGTAGTATGGTCGGTGACATTTCCTTTGATGAATGCATAGCATCGTTTAATTTAGTACAGAGAAAGGGGCTGAGCTTTATCTTACTCTAACGTCCGATAAATTTATGGAAGTTAGAGTACGGACAGCACGCGCGGACATGGTCACTAAGTACACCATTCTACAAAAAATATAGAGTCTGTCTCAGCTCGTTTGAGTCTAACCAGGCTTTTTTTCTATGTTTAGCTGTTTATGTTCATTGGGCTGGTAAGTTTTTGAATGTCTGGGCCAAAAAAAAAAAAAAAATGACATTCATATGAAACCCATCGGAAACGTATTTCCGCGTCGACGACAACGCAAAACAAGTTATAAAATTAGTAGGGAAATAAACAACTTGATCATCTACATCAATTTCTAACTGGAATAAACAAAAACTATCTTTATAACTTGTTTTGTTGTTTTAATATGGTTGCATTTGCAGGCCCGTAGCCAATCCTAAAATGTAACCGAGACAAATCCATTCCTAGTGGGCTTTAGGGACATGCTACCACGCCTCACCCCCCCCCCCCCCAACACACACACACACACACCCGCCCCCTCCCCCCCCCCCCCCCCCCCCACACACACACACACACCGCAGCCCACACGGAAAGATAATGAGTTCCACATGCGATTTCCTGCATTTAAGTGTATTCCCAATTTTAAGTTTTAAATCAAAGGATTATATTTAAAACGATTTAATTGAGTTTATGTTTGTATTCCATTAAAATGCCTACTACAGTGTTTGGTACCTTCCCAAACTTCTACCGAGGCAAGAGCCTCGATGTGCTTTTGCGTATCTATTGGCCTGAGTTGAAAAACCTCAAAAGAATGATGAATACAGCTTTTTTTCTTTTCTTTTTCTCTCGACTCTTCGTTTGTTCTTTTCTGCCTGGTGGGCAGGTTTCCAGAAAGCAATTTGACGCTAAAAGATGGAAAAACACTCGGTATGGCCTTATTTAAAAACCTCGATGGGCTAAGCAAAAGCCCATCTTGGTGTTGTATAAAAGTCAATTGGTAACCAACTCGCTGAGACTAGACTCTATATTACATATGTGTTCATCTGCCTGTATTCAATTGGTAATCAATTCGCTGAGACTAGACTCTATATATTACATATTTGTTTATGTGCCTATATTTATTCTAGTTTTAGCTGTTAATTTTTGATTGACATACATCTATATTATGAAGTAAACACATTCCAGGTTTTACACTATGCCGCGTGTATCCATTTATAGAAACTATGGTTTAACTAGAGTAAGTTCGCATTAATCCTTAACCAGACATGCGCAGATCAACGACCATAGATAAACTATAATTAGTGGTCGAAATCCCTCACTGTCGATGCGCAATCTTTACAACTAGCTGGGACATTATGGTTTTTCCGTAAATTATTGAAAAACAATTAGTGTTACGTTTATTTGCCTACCTATATATATTCAATACTGGATGAAACCATGTGATCTCTTGATTGTGCGTGCGTGAGTGCGTGTTTTATAAAAAGTCATTATTTTAATTAAAATAATATAAGACCTCGTCCTCGTCATTATCACTCATGATGTTTAACTTAACGGTTTATGTTTCACATTTCTTAAACACGTTAACATGTCCTAGACACTGTGTGTATTAAATATTGAAGCTTGTGTAACCTCAATGCTAACGTTATCAATACGGCGTGGCTAAATACACAAATGGCACAGTTATCTATGCATTATATAATCAACAGTTGAGCGATTAACTAGGACATTGGGTTTTCCGAAAATGTGTATTACATGCAATATTATATGAATAATGATAAATAATCAATGTTAAGAGCAGGTAAATGTAACCTTATCAATGTAAGTAGGCATACAAGTCGAACAGGAAATGTGGCTTTCACAGAACGCAATCAACCAAAAACACGCATTAAACCAAACAACACAGTTACAATGTCAAATAGAAGCAAGGCATGTGACGTCACAAATACAAACGGGTGGATAATAGTGCTACCACCTTGGAACGGTCAGTGGCAAACAAAATGTTTGGGGTTTAGATCTGGCTCCAGGGTGCATCAAACCTCACTATTGCGTTACTGCTGGACAAAATCCCTATCTCAGAAACTAGTTATCATGACGGGAAGTCATGTGATACCGAGGAAAAGGATCGTGATTGTTTGAATTTAAAATAAAATTTTATTAATTAAAATAAAAATCGTACACGATCAAACTCAATAAATGACCATTCAAGCATAATCCACAACAACAATGTATAAATACGGAATCAATATGCTTATTATTACTTCTTTTTAGAATACTATAAAGGTTCTTTCTATCTATATGTTTTATTTCATTGTCACTTTTAAAGAAACAATATTCAAGATTTGGTTTAAAATTGTGGATATAATGCATTTGTATCGATTACCTCCCATTTAGCTTATAACATGTCTTGTCATACTGCAATGAAAATTCTCAGGATTTCATTGGTCAATGCGCCGTAGACATGAGCCCATGTCTACGTCTCGAGACGTGAACATAGGACGATCCCCATTACTCAAATACACAAAAACAAAATGGCGACGATAACGTTGCCGATTCGTTTTGGAAACCGCCGATTGTTTCCTTCCTATCGCTTTCCTGCGCTTTCCACTAGGTGTAAAAGTCTGAAATAATCGTAAGTGTATTTTTTTGGCAATTTTACAGATAATAAAACATTAACATAGTGTCAAAATACGTTGTTGTTTTTTTAAAAATCCGCTAAATTTAACGACGTTCGAGCGATGACGTCACGAAAGTAAACAACGTCTAGTTTGAGGCACGTTACGGAAAAATTGGCGGAATTTGGCTTTTTTTCTAAAATAAATGGTTACAACTTTGAAGTATGACACATTCGTTATTAGGATTCTTGACAGGGAACATGGGCTCACATTCCCTGCCTGGAAATATATATTCCCCCTCGCCTAACGGCTCGGGTGAATATAATTTACAGACAGGGAATGTGAGCCCATGTCCCCTGTCAAGAATCCTAATAACTAATAATATTCTCTTTACACTCTTTGGTCTGAATCAGTATAACCGACAGTAACGTGTAATAATAACTGTAGTGACCAATACTTAGCAGTCAGTTACTACTGGAGACGTGGTCTACTATTCGTGTTTCATCCTAGCTATACTACTAACGTTGGTTCGACGCTGACAATAAGGCGTTACGTTGCGGTCCGGCCGCAGATGATGATAATAACAAAAGGTGCAGTTCGGCGTAAGGTTACTGTCGAACACAAACGATGGCAAAAGCTTTAACAATCGAAGAACGGCTGGGTAGCCAGCATGCTAACGTTGTATCAACACTGGTCCAACGACAGCTGTAACATTAGGCCGAAGCTGTACAACAACTTTGGCCCAACGTAATTTTGTAAAGTAATTTTGTCCAGCGGTCCCCAAGATGTCACTAAGTTGTCTACACTGTTTGGCTAATGATTTTCTAAGAATGGTTTTGACATTGGCCCAATGTCGAACTGACAGATGGGGTGATCATTTGAAAGACTTTTCCTTAGACAAGGTACAAACCAAATATGAAAATCATACCTCGAAGAGTTAACCATGGCCCAAGGTCAAACTGACAGTCGGGAGGGTGTTGATTTAAAAGATCACCCATGTATACTGAAAGGAAAAAGAAACGCAGGGTGCGTATTTCCGCTATATATTGCATATACTGCACACTTAATTCCATATATATTCCAAGGAAATCCCAAGACGTCTTGTAAAAAAAAAAGTAGAGAAAGGACACAACTGTGATGTTGTAGACGTTTTAATCACAGTACACGTTGTAACAAGAAATTCATTAATGCTGAAGTTCCTCTTTGAAAAATTGAGCCAGTTCAGTACTGTATTTAATGTTAAGTGATTGCAACATTTAAAGCCCAAGTTTGCTCACCTGCTTGAGCCAAATGCGCATTCTGACGATAATGAAACTGTAAAGGGGTAACCATTGGTGTGTTCAGTGCTGTTTAAACTTTCTTTATAACCGGAGGCCCCGGGTTCAATCCTCCTTGGTGCCACTGAGTTCCGTCGGTGTGTTCTTGGGCAAGACACTTTACCTTAGCCTCGTCCGTCGGATGGGGACGTAAACCGGGCGGTCACGTGTATCGGTCTATCCTCCGAGCACGTTAAAGAACCATAGGAATCTGTTCGATAATAAGAGAAGGGCAGGTTCCCGGATTCCTATGTATCCATCCCCTCTCTCTGGGGCGGCTCTAAATAACCTATACTGTGTTGATGAGCCGTTAAACAACATTCAATTCAATTCAATTAAACCTTCTTTCTAAAAGGACAGGCCTAATGTCGCCCTGTACCATTTGATTAGCAGTAGCATATTAAACATAAAATATATAGCGGAAATACGCACCCTGCGTTTCTTTTTCCTTTCAGTATATGTAGCTTATCTAGGGGCAGGTCTTTCCAATCAACACCCTACCACCTGTCAGTTTGACCTTGGGCCAATGTCACTATCATACATAGAAAGTATTAAAGAACTGACAGGTGGGTGGGTGTTCATTGGAAATACCTTCCCCCAGATAAATTAGATATAAAACTCGAACAGGAAAAGTAGCATTCAAGGACGACAGTCAACCACAAACACACACAGAAAAAAATAACAACTTTAAAGAACAATAAAAGGCCCAATAAGACATCACAAACACAAACGGGTTGACAATAGGGCTACTGCCTTGGAACGGTAAGTGGCAAAAAAGGCTGCTGGGGTGTTTAAAACAGGTTCTAGGGTGCACCAAACCTCACACTTACCCTACTGTCATCCCAATAAAACGGACAGTGCAAATAACGAAATCCCCGCCATGAGCTATTCTCTAACAAACAAGGCAGCATTAATAGGCAATATAAGTAAAGCACAAATATTCTCGTGTATATATAAATACAAAAAACAATAGCCTAGAAAGCCACAAAGAAGGTACTCAATGACTTGACAGAAGCCAGAGCAATAAGAGAACAACCATTGAGGGCACGATAAGACAAAATTGAAGACAAACATCAAACGTCACCGTCCTTTTGGGCTTCATACCAAATATGAAGTCTATAGATAGAAGTGTGCAATATTGCTATCAGGGTCATGGCATGTTGTGTAGAGGTGAATTATACGATGTCTAAAAGCTGGAAAAAAACACGTTGGGCCGACGTTGTTGTGAGTTTAAGTACTTCCATTTGTTATCTAATAGTCCCTATAATTGAATGTTTTAGTTTCTCATAGGATTGTAGTATTAAGAAAGGTCCACGTGTCCAATTTCTCATACTATTATGTACGTTGAACAACCTTCTTAATCCCAGAGATCCAGCGTTCATTATAACTAAGTCCACCTCCTGCCTAACTCCGCGGAATCCATGATATGGATACACACTAGATCACTGCTAACAGCCGACTATCGACTCCCCCTAGAATTTCCGTGCGATCAGTAGTATACCAAAAAAATACCCAGACCACCAAACTCCCATGACATGATCAGGTGTTTACTATTACTCTAACTGCGTTACGTTTATAAACTGATATTAGGTAATTCAGTGGCTACGCCACAGTGTTATAATGTGTCCATTTTCAAAAGACAACCAGCGGCAATTCTTCTGCGTTTAGGTCTCACTACACAGTGCATTTTTACTATGTTGACCTATATGAATAGAGTTCACAGGGTCATTCCTTACAGGAAGTTTCCAAGCCCACACAAAACTGTACAAAATCTGGTATGTTGACCTTTTTTTAATTTGAGTGGTGTCCTCCAGTGCACTATTTTGGGGTTTAACTCCAGAGTTTGGACCAGAATTCCTACTCTTCTTCAACACCAGTAACACTGCCATATTATGGTGGCAGTGTCATCTAATAGCTGCACATCCAATTTCAGACTCTGTTCATCTCACCTGCAACAACAATAAACATATATGTCGGCAATTATTAAAAATATTTAAAACCGAAGAACAAACTACTAGTTTTTAAGGCGTAAGAATTATCCTATCGTGGGTTTCAAGGGAGATAACTGTGTAGTGAGACCTTTATACTTGTTTTTAATACGCACATATTGCCAAGGATACCATTGCCTTGTTTTAAAGTATCTGATTGCAGCACAGAATATGTGTTATTAGGTCTGTGATTACAACAAGATACCCTTTGACGCATACATGTACTACTGTGAGCATTGCTTATTCAGAATTCGCACATATAACAGGCAGCTGGATCATCAGCGTCCATGGGTCAATATGTATGTCACGTATTATTGATGGTCAATGATCAATCATAAGGTTTTAGCCCTTAACCCGCTACATATATACTACTACTGTTCTTTCTTTGAATTAAGATCATTCCATTTATATGACAAATGGGTGTTTTTGGGTGGGGGGAATAACTGATCAGCAACCGAGGTACTCGCAGGTTGATCTGGGTTTATAATGGACGCAGAGGCTATTCTAGTGGTGCTTAGTGGGTTAATGGTTAGTTTATATTGATATGTGTTTGGATGTGTATTTTTATAAATGGCAGGGGTTTAGTAAAAAGGGAATATATAAACTCACATTATTATTAGTAGTAGTAGTAGTGGTGGTGGTGATGGTGGTAGTAGTAGTAGTAGTAGTAGTAGTAGTAGCAGTAGTACTTTTAAACGCACACTTATAACTAATACAGGTACTCGCAGGTTGATCTGGGTTTATAATGGACGCAGAGGCTATTCTAGTGGTGCTTAGTGGGTTAATGGTTAGTTTATATTGATATGTGTTTGGATGTGTATTTTTATAAATGGCAGGGGTTTAGTAAAAAGGGAATATATAAACTCACATTATTATTAGTAGTAGTAGTAGTGGTGGTGGTGGTGGTGATGGTGGTGGTAGTAGTAGTAGTAGTAGTAGTAGTGGTGGTGGAGGTGGTGGTGGTGGTGGTGGTGGTGGTAGTAGTAGTAGTAGTAGTAGTAGTAGTAGAAGTAGTAGTAGTAGTAGTAGCAGTAGCAGTAGTAGTAGTAGTAGTAGCAGCAGCAGCAGCAGCAGCAGCAGCAGAAGTAGTAGTAGTAGTGGTAGTAGTAGTAGTACTTTTAAACGCACGCTTATAACTAATACATGCACAAATTTATTCCAAACAAGTTATTTATGTCGATGCATCTGAACAATAATGTGTAGTACAGGAATACATTACGGACTCTTTCCTATGTTTGACAAGTGTTGGTGTAGTCCAGGACAAAATTTAAAGGGATTGAACAATGAAAAGCGAATGAGATTATTATTATTATTATTATTAGTAGTAGTAGTAGTAGTAGTAGTAGTAGTAGTAGTGATAGTAGTAGTAGTAGTAGTAGTAGTACTTTTAAACGCACACTTATAACTTGAACATTTAATGAAAAGCGAACGAGATTTGTTCCACTGAATTACCAACAAAGACGTATTCATTTATTATTACGCATGAGTGAATTTAAAGAGGCACAGTATAAGTTTAAGACTAAGTTAAGTTATAAGTTAATATCGGAACTGCCTCGTCGGATTCCGTCACTCGGGAATCCGACTCGGAGAGTACTCGAGGCCATATTGAACTATTTTCAAGAAACGACAACTCTGCAGTAGCGACCTCTTCAGACCTCTTCAATTATAAGTTCAAAATGAGAATGTCTATCGGCACGACGGTCGTGCCGATTATTTTCCTTATCGGCACGACGGTCGTGCGAATAATATTCATTATCGGCACGACGGTCGTGCGAATTATATTCCTTATCGGCACGACGGTCGTGCGAATAATATTCCTTATCGGCACGACGGTCGTGCGAATTATATTCTTTATCCGCACGACCAGTGTATCGATATGTGTTGCATTTCATGTAATGTTATGTAGACCAATATATAAAATTAAATTTGATTTGATTTGCAACTAGACGCCCATTGTTCTAAATTATGTAAATCATTTTGTAATATGGTATGGTCCTGTTGAGACTTAAAGGGGTTGATGCACTATTTTCGAACAGGATTTATTTAAAAGGACTTTGAAAAACTTGGAAAAAGCTGAAAGAATTTTCAAAATGTCATGAAAAATAAAGGAGATGTGACCTATTGAAAATTTGCAAAGAACATAAATGGAGGCGGCCATCTTTGAACGATGACGTCATCGCGCCGTTTTACCATATATGGCATATTGACAAAATGTATGTTAAAGCAAAGAAAACCACTGCAAATTGATTAAAAATAAATATACAGATGTAAAATGTATACATTATAGTATTATTTTTCATTTGCAGTGATTTTCTTTGCTTTAAAAGACATTTTATCAATATGCCATATATGGCAAAAAGGCACGATGACGTCATCGTTCAAAGATGGCCGCCTCCATTTATGTTTCTTTGCACCTTTTCAATAGGTCATATCTCCTTTACTTTTCATGGCATTTTGATAATTCTTTCAGCTTTTTTTCATGTTTTTCAGAGCCCTTTAAAATAAACTGTGTTTGAAAATAGTGCATCAACCCCTTTAATCGTGCGAAAGCTCTAGAAGACAATTATCCGAGAATATTCTAACTCGGGAATTCGGAAGGTCGTTTATATGGCATAGGAACAACAAAGGCCCCATTAGAGACCACTGAGTAACGCCGGATTCTACGTGAGCTTAAGAAGGAGACTTTCTCCAACAAAAATTATTCTTACAGGGCTGTCTTTCTACCATGGGGGAATGGGTCCGGGTCCCTCAGAGGGGGGAATTTTCGCGTCAATTTCAGTAAAAGGGGGAATTTTGCATGAAAGTTCAAACATCCATAACACGTTATGATATCATCAATATAAAATGAAATCATGCTGATTAAATAGATATATAACACTAAATAGACAAATAAAGCAAGGACTTAAGCATACAATAACACAATTTTATTGTTGTTTATGCCAACCAATATACATTTACAATAAATGGGTTCAAAACAGACTTGAAAATATGTATGTTGACTAGCTGTAAGAGTTAGACTATGTTCAAAAAGTACCAATGACAGTTATGTCATTTACTTTGTTCTACTTTCTTCAACACAAGCACAATTAACACTTAGTTCTCTTAAAATTCTAGCCTTCTGTCTTTCAGTTTATTTATTTATTTATTTTTTTATTTATTTTTTTTTTTCAAGGGGGGAATTTTGACACTGAGGTGGGGGAAAAAAGATACTTCTCAGGTGGGGGACTGGGGCCGAATAACGGCCCCAAAAACAGCCAAAAGACAGCCCTGTCTTACAAGTGGAAGTGTGTGAATTGTTAATATTACACCGAGGAAATGGCTGTGGCAGATGCAGTAACAAAAAACAAATTTACGTTTGTTCTAATGCAGTGTGACATATATAGGATCTTATATAAGTGGGCACTCGTTCTTATATCGGGGCCCTCCGCACTCGTACTATATCGGGGCCATTTCTCTTCTGAGGGAGATATTTCCCGTATCTCAAAAACAGTGGTTATTAAACGAGTATATTTAAGAAATAGAACATCGTTTACTGCGAATTATCGTTTAATATATCACGGTTTGGAGTTCAATTGTAAACAATAATTTCACGAGCCCGAAGGGCGAGGGCGAGTAAAAATATTGTTTACAATTGAACGACAAACCGTATATAGATAATTCACCGTAAACGATGTTCTATTTCTATTCTAATACACTTAAAGCAGAAATTTGTCCTAAATCAACAAATCCGTTGTTGATATGTTTTTAATTATCAAATATCATTATAAATACGATGGTAACTATGCTATTGATGTATTTTTAGTGAAAATATGTTTTTAAAGATAAAAACCGAAAAGACGAACAGGCTACGCTAAAAAATTGAAAAAAAATCAAAGGGGGAAAACTCTTCCTCGTAAAACCGGAAGTGACGTCATTGGGAACAAAACGAAACCATTTGTACATAGGGAAAGCACGCAAAAACAGTAAAGTGTGTGTGAAAATGTCGGAATTAAGCGACTACGATGCTGAGTCAGATGAAATGCCAATGATAAGAAGGTTGCACAATGTGCAACTTTACGATTTTGAGCCAGAATTCGTGTCTGGGTATGAAAATACCTCGGATTCATCAACCGATGGCGATGAGGAAGTTGAACGCGGTGCAGGTCATCGAAATTCTGAAAGTCACCAGCAACGCTGCAATATCTCGGTACATTTACACTAAGCGCGAAATGCAGTATATTCCGAATGAATGGACATGGTCTAATACTTGTACATTAATACGAGCGTCAGATTATAAGGACTTTATTTTTGCCGAAAAATAGACATTGAAAAAAATATATTTAGAGTCTAGTAAGTATAATTGATAAATAAATAAATGTAACAGCATCTAATTTCTATAGTATTCTATATACCATAAGTCCCCGCCGCCTCCAAAACAGTCTATAGTGGTGTATGAGATTCGGATTTGCAGTATGACACGCTCTCCACGTGCCGCCAAATAACAATATACCACACAGCGACTAATCAACTATTGCGGTGCCCTATTGAAGTACAGCCTAATCATGGTACAAACGTCGGTATATGACAAAATCACGCACCATTTAGGGAAACGTAGTTTTATGATATGCCTACATTTCCTGTATATTGCAATTCCGTGAGCGGTGCAATACCGCCGCGGCGAGCCGCGTATTGCACAAGATGGATATATGATGCGTGAGAAACTAGTTAGTTCATCGCGCACGAAGATGATCTAAATAATATAGTCAAATGTATTATGAGCATGACATAATGTATTATGTACCTGTAGAGATCGAAAAAACAGACCTAACAATTTTTTTATTTAAAATATAAAGTATATATATGCTTGTAAAGCACTTATTTTACTTACTGCATGAGGTAAAAGCCGTTATTGTTGTTGTTTTGCCATACAACATTACTGAACTAATATAATAGCTAGTAACATTATCAATTTTCTGCGTTTTAATAGACATCCATGAAACATTTTGTCATTATTTTCAAATCCAGAGACCGGTATATAACTCTATATAAAGCTATAACACTATTGGCAGAAGAAGGTGTATAATTTAAAACAAAACAAAACAAAAAATACTACAAAATATATATTGAAACAACGACAGTGTTTATTTCACCGAATTCATTTACATTCATATGCTAAACCTTTTTAGCGATCTTTTGAAAAAGACGGCTACATTATATTAGCGCCGTTCACGTAAGACGCATGCATCTAATTCAACAGCTAAACAATCACGATATACAGATCTAAGACTATATACCTTTCTACAATTTATCATTCACATACCCGAGGAATTGCTAAGATAACTGAACAAAAACTTCTATCTTACCTCATTTATAATTTCTTCCTCAACGCCGGTCGAATCGGCGAATAAAACTTGCTCGGAGACGGCGAGGTTAGGCACTTCTCATTTTTGTAGGAAAATATTGTTGGTATCGCTGTTGTTTTTAATCTGCATGGCCGTCTGTCCTTCAAATTCAATGAAAATGAAACCAAAGGATGGATTTCCCACGAATCCAACTCAAAGTGTTTACTACAAACTCGCGCGTCTTTCGAAGGTTCCCATTTTTTTGACGCGACGGGCGATTTTCGTCGACAGCGGTCCACCCACAATTCAAATCTTAATCTATCATTAACCTGATTAGGAAAACGAAAAAAACTGATGTTATTAGATTGTCCTTTTTTATGCACACTTTGACACCCAGCTACAGCACACGGCATTTTTAACACGTACCATAAAACTTAATCCTACATAGACAATACTATACAACTCAATGCGACACCGCTGATCGTTTGGTACCAAAGACGTCACAGGATCACGTGACACTTACCTGTCTTCAAAAAGGGCGAAACTCAAGCGTGTGCGCTATGAGATAAAATTGGCTACTGTGAGAAAACGGGACAACCAATAAGTGTAATATTTGAACAGATTGTATATTATATACATATATTTCAGAATATATGCTCAAAAAAAAAACGCTAAATTTCACCTTTAAAATGTGAAATAACGCACACATCGAAAATCTTTCGCATTGCTTTGCTTACTTGTATACGTTATAATGCGCAATGCGCAATGTGCAATGCTTATTCTCCAAACGTTGCAAAAATTACAGTGATATATCGTTCAATATAACGAGATATTTTAAACTAGGCTATATAGTGCGGGCGTGTTAGAATACATCATTTAAAATGATATTTTATTAATATTTCTAATGGTTCACGCCTTTTTACACGAGTTTGCACGTGAACGCAAAGACGACGTAACGTCATACAAACAAAACAAGTGGAATCAAAACTCTTCGTTAATTTTCCGTTATCGTTAGTCCCTAGTGGCGGAATCTGACGACGACGTCCGTAAAACAATCGGAACGTCATTTGGCGTTCCCGCCACTGACGGAAATGGCCGAGCAATGTTCCGTACCCAGTTGAGCAAACGAGTAGATATAGCTTTTCTATTCCCAGTATTTCCTATACAAATCACAGACAAATATTGATATAATTTTTCTATTAAGAGTTTTGAATCTTAATATAACGCGAAATTTGTCTAGCATTACAATTATTAAAGAAAGGCAAATAAAAACGAGCTGAAAGTTCATAAATGCCCAACAGTATTTTAAGATGTTAAAAGATTTCAGAATAAACACAAATGCAAGATTCTATTCATTACAAAACACTCATGCTAAAATCTAAATAAAAAAATGATGGTGTTTATTTCATGAGAAATTCAGTGTTGGTCTAGCAAAGTTTTATACGTTTTATCCAATACGAAAGGTATGTGCTTGTTTACATTACTGGATACAATGAGTTACGTTGTTCCGCTTTGTCATAACGAGGAGTTCATGTATTAATAACTGATAACATGCTAACATTTGCATAATGACGAAAATCTAGAGATCCAGTCAAATATTCATGTTGAGATACTTCTTGCAAATCTATTAAGATTTACTCAAATAAAGATTCTAGCTAAAAGTAGAAGCGTAGGAATATATTAAGAATCTTTCATGGGTATCCGGTGAAGATAGGGAATTCCAACCCGAGGTATAAGTGTTTTTTATCGGAACCGAGGCTCTGCCGAGTTTCCGATTAAAACACTTATACCGAGGGTTGGAATTCCCTATCTGAACCGAATACCCATGATAGATTCTTTTTTTGCATATCAGAGACATGTTGTGCGTTGACGCCGCCAGCTACTAACGTTTTGCATGTTTTCCGGCATACCGGATGTTGGCGCGCGTGAATTTTATCTCGACCCCAGGGTGAGATGGAAATATCTAGCCCCGGTAAAATGACGGATATCCTTGTCCGGTATGCAAGAATTGTAAATAATACCCCGAGCAGATGCAGTAATAAACACATTTACGTTTGTTCTAATGGATAACGTGTGTCATGTAGAGGATCTTATATAAGTGGTTGTTTTAATTGTTTCTATTCAACGTTTTCAATGTTCATACTTAAACTGTAGGTATCTAGTCAAATGTTTATGTTTAGAAACATTCTGGCAAATCTGTGCGTGTTTTTTTTATTATTATTATTATTCCTCCCACTCACACACACGAAATCAGTAGGGCCTTCTCTGTTCATGTCCTTCCGTCAAAACTTTCGGATAAAAAACGCTTTTTTCGTTATCTGCCAACATGTCATTTAAACACTTCGAAATGTTATATAAGCTTAGCAGTAAGCCATGAATGTGTAAGTAAAGGCATTTTAATCACAGAATGCTCTTAAAGTTTGAGAGTAATGTGTGTCTTTTGTTGGTTACATTATACAGCTGTTGCGGTTCAGTTTAAGTTATTTTATATGGAATTTGACGTGCTATTTTTAGTGAGATGCTGGTTAAGCAATATATAGTCTGCTCTCAGCGAGTTGGATTATTTAAACACCGAGATGGGCGTAGCCCAACGAGATGTTTAAATAACCCACGAGCTGAGACAGACTCTATCTTTTTTGTAGCATGGTGTACTTAGTAACACTGTGACGTCAGAGTGACCGTACTCTAACTTCCTCTATCTGGTAGTTGTAGCATGCTCGGTGACATTTCCTTTGATGATTTCAAAGATATTAAATCGTTTAATGTAGGGTAGCTAAAGGGGCGTGACTATACCGTACTACAACTATCAGATGGAGGAAGTTGGAGTACGGTCACTCTGGCGTCACAGTGACTCGCTGAGACCAGACTCTATCTATAACTCGTAGTACTAGATTTAATGCTTTGCATTCATAAAAGGAAATATCACCGACCTTGCTACAAATGAGTTTTAAGTCCCCCGAACGGAGGTGTACAATCTCTACACAGAGTTGTCGTTCCTCATCAAAAACCAAGAATCTTGGCAGACGTTGAAAAACGATGTAAATGCAAAATTTCTTGATGGCACTAATATTTTTCTGAATTAACTTGATATGAAATGCTTAAATTACAAAAGAAAACATTTTTTCGGCTTGAATGTTTTCAATATACAGTAAAGTATGCTCAGATTTATATTGCGGTAGAATAAAGGTTTGTACTTTGGCATATCACTCCGTCGTTAAAACATTCAAAATAGACACCACCAAATCGTTCCCATCGGGTTACAGAACAGCGTTTTGTTTAGCAGCACTTACCAATATCACATAGCTCTTAACAACCTACCTTAAAGTTAAAATGAGCCAACATCATATCGCAGCCATAACATTGAAAGTCTGAGGGATTTCCATGAATGTTCACATAAATCTTAAACCACAATCAGAATGTGAGTCGTGTTCAAGCATAACTTGTGTACTTCAAAGGTCAAGGAAAAACTTAGACATAAAGGTCAAATGAGTAAAATTACTAAAGGGATTTACATGAAACGTCCCACAAATGTTAACCACAATGAAAAGTTGGGTCGTGTGCAAGTATCGGGCGCGTCACTGTCACACTTGACCGTCAAAGGTCAAATGCGTTGATTTTTCCCCTCCATTTTCCAGTAATGGGACACACGGCAATCTTGAAGTATTTAAAATGGGCGTATCGATTTATATATCCAGTATCATTTTTACTTTTACCCTGGGTACATTTTAATAAATCAAATTTTAAGTATTCACTATTGCGTCTTATTATACATGTACTATACGTTTTAATATATTATTGGTGCACTAATATCAAAAAATAATAATATGCAAAAACAAATGGCTTAATACAATTCTTATAATTAACATTAATGATTGAACAAATGCAATCTACGTAGAAAAACTAACGGGACGCCGCTTGTTTTTAAAAAAATCAAGATTGCCATGTGTCCCTTTAAAACAGCTATCCTGCCAACAACAGGGAACTTTTACAACAAATGTACCTCGTTTCTAAGCTAAGGTATATGAGTAACTTACACATGTTGCCAATCTGAACTCTGTAACTACACTATCAACGCTTTAACCAGCCAGGCAAACCACCACCCTATTGTCCGTCGAATTATGAGTTACCAACTCTAAATTCAGTTAACGCATACTCAGTTACAGGTATTTAAGTATCCATGAAAATATTTTGACTTCTTCTCGAACATGTGCGTTAGTGTATAACCTCAACACATGGATAGAGTTTGGAAGAACGGTTATTGCCTGTTGTCGGCGGAATAACCAAATGTACAATGTAAGAATTCCCATCAGAATTTATTTTTGGTGGCATTTATTACTTACTAGTGACTTTTCTTGTATTTAATTTGCATGATTAACAGTGCTAAGTTTCGTATGTATGACATAATAATGCCAAACTAATTAGCATATGCACGCTTTACCATTTTACGGCATTAACTTATCTGCAATTTGTTGTAAATTAATAAATGAATTAACAACCTCATTCTTACAATACGAGCATACGGCTTCCCGCAAGACACTTATTAAAGTAGCTACCCCGCCAACAACGACCAAATTTAACAACTGTCCTGTGCCTCGAATTAAGAATGATCAACTCTATACATTCATTTCACGTATACTTAATTACATGTATTTTAGGTATACATCAACTAGACTTTTAATCGGTACATATTAATTATTGTATGACCTCAACACATGGATAGAGTTTGGAAGAATGATTTTGTATTTTAAAATGTGCCTGTTGTTAGCGGGTTGGCGGGTTGAATAGATTGTCACTTCGGAGTTAAGGTCTAGATATAGCAAATAATTACGTTGCGATAGCTATTGTTATTT
The DNA here is from genome assembly GCA_037043455.1 of Cyrtodaria siliqua. Lineage (NCBI taxonomy): Eukaryota > Metazoa > Mollusca > Bivalvia > Adapedonta > Hiatellidae > Cyrtodaria > Cyrtodaria siliqua. The sequence goes on along the minus strand of JAWPHD010004410.1, from coordinate 100,603 downwards.
TTCTTATAGGCTATGTCGTCATATAGGGGCAATGTATTTTTGTATACATGTTCTTCTCTTTTTCTCTTGTATCCCCCAAATAGTTCAGAAGTAGTTTGTATTGTAATCTCAGTGTTGATTGCTCAATAAACGTGTTTACCGTTCATACGTAGTTTGTGTGTTTATTTGTTTTGCCACATTTTCACCTAAATATCTATCTTTCGATAATATATGTGTAAAATGAAACTATTTAAACAGAAGACAGAATCAAGTAGGATGTTAGGGGATTGATTGCGGTGATGAGCGGCAATTTGGCAAACCTGACTGTCTTTATATCGTCCCATTTCATATAGATGTCAGCAAGTTCCACCAACGCACGCACGCGTACACACACACACCCGCGCGCGCGCACACACCCTTTCCATCTTATAATGTTTTTATTATGTATACATTAGTGTGTTAAAATACACGTTTAATGCTCTTTTGAAATTTTTCGTATTGGCGAGCATCAACGTGTATTGATTATTGCACATTTTACGACTGGACTTTCCCAACGGAATCTGTTGGGAAGGTTTCACGCTTTTAAACAGCATTGTTTGTACATTATATATGCACAGGTTGAAAGAAGATTTTTTTTTGAGTCGATAGGTGTTTCAAAATTCACCTGCCACGATGAAATATCTCAGATTATCCAAATTTATCACGAATATATCGACATATTTCCGAATTATCGAGAGTTACCGCCATCTTGATTGAAATTCTTACCCAGAGTTCAATGCGCATATTTGTTCACCATACGCAACCCACCATGCACCGTCGATAGAATAGAATAGAACCGTTTATTGCTACAATCGTAAAACATTGTGTAGTGTGTTTAAACTACACATGTTTCATGCCGATTCAAAAGTAATATTTTTGTTATATTTATAGTATTGTTAACATTACTTGTTTTATTCGTTTATTATTCTACAGTAATAAAGAGAATATAAAATATATGAAAATTAGTAGTTTGGTAAAGATAATAATAATGAAGTTGCAAGAGTGTTCAAAAGGCAAAAGTTAGCGGACGGCGACGGACAACGGACAACTCGTCATCCCATAAACCCTGGGGGGTGGGGGTTGTTGGGGGGTGGGGGGGGGGGGGGGGGTGGGGGGGTGGATGGGGGATTTGATTACTAGTGACAGTTATTGTTGTTTTCGTAAACAAAATCACTATGTTCAGCTCTACCAAACACACAACGATTTCTTTTTATAAAGCACAACGTCACATCCTAGCTCAACTAAATTTGGGACTTGGTTTCCTTATAGTATGTTGTAAAGGGTTGCTTAAGTAATGTTGCCTTCCGCAAATTCTGAGCTCCCATGGAACCCAAATTGTGACGGCCCATAACATGTGCAATAAAGGCAGATCTAGGTTTGCATGTAAGCTGGTGTATATATAGTTATAATTTTGGTTTGGGATCTTATATCATTATGCATCTTATTTGTACTTCACCACCCATATTTGGGCATGAGCTCCCTCCTCCGCGCCCACGACCCCCACCCCACACATCCCCTCTCCCCCTCCATTTTTTTTTTACATATTTCTGTTGTTTTGGTCAATTCTTACACATATAGCTATGTTGCCCCCCACCCCTCCACCCTCCTCTACACCCCCACCCCCACCCACACACACACTCGACACTCATTTAATTTTTGTTTACATATTTTTGTGTTGTTTTGGTCAATTCTTACAAATGTATCTATGTTGCCCCCACCCCCACGCCCGCCTTCCAACACCCCAGGGCCTCCCCCGACCACACTCGAAACTCAATTTGTTTACATATTTTTGTGTTGTTTTGGTCAATTCTTACACATATATCTATGTTACCCCGCCCCTACTCCCGTCCCCGCCCCCGCACAACCCCCCGGCACCCCGCCTTTCCCCGACTCTCAACTATTTTTTCTTCTTCATATTTCTGTATTGTTTTGGTCAATTTTTACACATATAGCTATGTTGCCCCGCCCCAACCGACTCGAATCTCTATTTTTTTTCTTCATATTTCTTTGTTGTTCTGGTCAATTCGTACATATATTGCTATGCCCCCGCACCCGCTACCCCCCACCCCCACCCCCACCCCCAGACTAAACTATATATTTTTTATATTTCTGTATTGTTTTGGTAAATTTTATTATCTCTACTGGCCAAGTTCGAAAACCAACCAGATCGGATCAGTAACAGCGGAGTTACGGATCTTATAACTCGATTTATATATATATTTTACATATTTCTGTGTAGTTTTGGTCAATTCTTACACATAAAGCTATGTTGCACACCCCCACCCATTACGCCCCTCCCCCACCTCCACCCCCACTGGAAACTTTTTTTTAATACATATTTCTGTGTTGTTTTGGTCATTTTGTGTTACCCCCACACCCCACAACCATCCCAACACACCATCATCACTACCATATTTGCCTATATCTTTGTTGTTTTGTTTTATCAGTTTATCAATATGTTTCGCCTCACAACCATCCCAACACCACCCGAATGTTTTTCTGTTGTTTTTTTACATATGTCTGTGTTGTTTTGTTTTATCAAATATACAACTATATCAATTATGCGCACCCCACCCCCATCACCCCCCTCACATGGAGGACAGGGGGAGGAAAATTCTCCCCCCCCCCACCCCCTGCCTTACATGGAGGACGGGGAGGGAAATTGTTTTCATTTTATCTTCCATTATTGGATATTGATTTTTTTAATTTGAACGCAATCATTTACATATAAAGCAATTCAGATTAAATTCAGATACACAGATGAAATATCAATAAAAAAACAACCTGAAATGAGGCCACAATAAAAAATCGCCAGGTATCCCCTCCCTCCCCGAGTTGCCTTTCGACCACAATTTTTTTATTAAATGACAGCAACTTTGGATTAAAACTGATAAAAATAAATGAAATGTCACACCCTGCCCCAAATTTTAATATAATTTGTATGAGATAACAATAATTTTTATATCGGCCCGAGTTTCTATACCCACCCCCTCCCACCACCCCACCCTCACATTGTTTTAGCCTTGTTTTCTGATGGTATATACTGGCTATTCCATTTATTATTCTCTGAATAGTCGAGCTGCGCTGTTCTCCTACAGCTCTTGTTTAATATAAATTTCCATATTTTACAGATTGTTTGGTGGGTCGCCCCCTGAATCCACCCGTAAACCCACCCCACCCCAACACACTAAATGAAATGAACATAACAAAACAAAATAAACAAGCTTAAGTTAAGTCATGGACATGCAGTAGGTCTATGGTTAGGTGCTTTTTCCCCCAGATCAGGCTATAAAACAAGCGAGATTTTTTAATTTTTCTTTTAGGAGAATGTCTGAAGGGGTAATATATAATAAATATCCCGGCACCCTTCGCCCATTACCTTTTGTTAACCTAAGACTTGAAAACTTTAAACTAGGTACATTATACACAACGCAGTTTTGTGACCCGTTGTCCACAGTGGAAAATATGTACTTATGCGCATGCGCATGCAACGTTGGGAGAGACGCGCACTTGTCAATATATTGTCAATACACATGTATAGCGATCTACAAAAAAACCATATATTATGTAAAATATGCTTCTGAAAAAAATAAAACCGAAAGTAAATGGTAAATAACTTATTATTTTGTTAGATTATCGTCATGGTTTACGCACATAAGTCTGATAAGCTGCTCAATTTCGTTCGAAAATCACATGGGTGTTCGAGCGTTTTTTCCAGTCGGGTTTTTTGCAAAGGAAATTAGGCGTATATGCAGTTACATAGAACGTCAGAATAATAAAAAAAAACTGCATAGGAGCCAATTTATTAGGCTATGTATACATGTGAATTCCATATGCCATAATGACAAGTATGTTCTATACATACTGTATGTTATTTACTTGTATACCATTTGAGATATATCCTTATACGGACCTTTCGGAAAATACTGTACAAGATTCTTGTTTTTCATTCAAAACACAATTTACCCATAATTTTACACAATGTAACTGTTCCCTAAGTATTTTATTTGTTTTGTATACATTACGAGTTTGGAAAACACTTTACGTTTCTGTTTACAGTCGTGCCGATAAAGAACAATAATATAGTCGTGCCGATCAGTTTCTTTATTCCCACGACCGTCGTGCGGATAAATAAAATAATCGGCACGACGGTCGTGCGGATAAAGAAAATAATCGGCACGACGGTCGTGGGGTGTCATTACCTTTATAAGTAAGCGACACCCAGAGCAGAATAGCCGGGTATTTTTATTGATACTTGTATAAAATACTAGTAAAAGTATTCATAGTAGCCAGATAGAACAGTCAAAGTAGCAGGGAGAAATCCCCACCTCCCACCTCTTAATGACACCCCTGGTAGAGTCGTAATTTGAGGAGTGGAGACTTGCTTTAGTGGCACGGGGATATGGGAAAAAGAAACTCGCAATAAAGGGAACACTGCCTGGAACAACAAGGAACACCACCAGGAACACCCCCACCCGTAATTAATAGAACCCAGATAGTTAGAATATGTCTGTGAAAATTCCTTAAACGGGTCTTAACGTTATATTGATATATTTAAGTACATAGATTTAAAACAGAAAATAAAAAGTAGAAGTTATTTATACATGTGGATTAATCTAGAAAGTGACATTGAAGTTATTAATAATATGTGTGGATTAACACTGAAAGTCAGTGACTGTGAAATCATTTGTACAGACGGAATTACGCTGAAAGAGACAGTGACATGGTTTATCACTGCGACTTGATAATAAAAGGGATGTTGAAATTGTTTATTTAGTGGGATTTACACAAAAAGAGACAGTGAAATTATTTATACGTATGGATTTATCCGGAAATTGACTGAAGATTCTAAACATGCGGATTTACGCTGAAAGCGACAGTGACGTTGTTATGTGGATTTACACTGAAGGATCAGCAACGTCATTTATATATGTGGATTTTTTTATATAGTTTAGGAACATTACACATACCGTCGCAAGCGTGTTTTTTTTTAAATTGAGAAAAAATGCAGTAAAACATTCATTTCATAATTCTATCTTTGATACTGTTTACAGTAATTAATGTCAACCCATGCATTTAAAATCGTTCTTATATTTTTATTTTTATTCTTTCTATTGACTATTTTTTTCTAAAATTGATAAGTGAAGTTACTATATATGCAAATTTATCCTGAAATTAACAGAGAAGTCCCTGAATTCACCTGAAATTAACACTGAAGTTACTATATATGCAAATTTTTACCCGGAAATTAACACTGAGAGTTAATATATATATATGCGGCAAATTTACCCTGGAAATATTAAACAGTGAAGTTATTATATGCAAATTCATCCTGAAATTAACAGTGAAGTTACTATATGTGGATTCACACTGGAAGAGACGGTGACATCATTTATATACGTGGATTTACGCTGAAAGAGACGGTGACGCCATTTATTACATGGATTTAAGCTGAAAGAGACGGTGACGTCATTTATATACGTGGATTTACGCTGAAAGAGACCGTGACATCATTTATATACGTGGATTTATGCTGAAAGAGACCGTGATGGTTGATATATACTAGATATGCACCAAATTAATTCTGTTTAAATTGTACAAAACAAATGAACGGGACAGTCACTAATTTTTTTTAATGCTGCCTACAGATACATCGTATGATACGTATCTAGTAGAAGGTTGCAAGCCCTTGTTAAAGCAGAGGAAATTATTTTAGTATTTATAGCAACAGGTTACACATTTTATATAAGTTATAACCCAGGGCCGTCGATCTGTTTTGGGGGACTGCGACCCTTAGGTGGGGGAATTTTAGCGTGTTTTTACAGGAAAGGGGGAATTATTTTGTGGCCATAATTTTGATTATAATCATTGTTTTAAATAGTCTACAAGTTTTATTTGTATTAAATACAGTTCGTACTCAATATTTTACGTACCAGAAGTTTGTTAAATCGGCAGATCGACGGCCCTGTAACCATACCTAGAAGTTAATGGGCCCAAAAAAAATATTAAGAAAGGTTACATCTGAATCGGGGAGCAGTGCCCTAAATGTTTAATGTCCTGAGAAGGTTGATTCCGATTTACTGCATCCGTGGCTTGGATGGTTTGAAACCGATTTACTGCATCCATGGCTTGGATGGTTTGAAACCTCGCCTCTTTCACTGCGAGTTGGAATAAATAAAAAAGCATGTCCTTTCAGATGGGCAGAATATATACACTACTATTTCTACCCAGGAAAAAGTGGTGTGCCCCCACCATGGATGATATCGATGATCATATATGGCCTAACATGTGCTAAAAATGACGTAAATCATTCAAACAACCAGCCAACCGATTTACTGAACCACCAGGTTCATGTTGATGACCCTCATCTTACGGATGTTGCCAGCTATCCGTCAGATGACTCCCATCAGCCAACTCACATCTAAATCATTTCATGCTTAAATGTTATATTAATTGCATATATAAAATTATGTATTTATTAGGCATATATTTATATTTGCTTTATATTATAAGCACAACAAATAGGCGTCAGGGTTGTCATTAGTAGCCAATTGCCGATCAAAATTATCGGTTAAAATGGTGTTATAATCGGTAAGTTTTGCCTTAATTTGTATTTGCAATATGTGACACTGACTTTGTTGATCCCTCGTCAAATTGTTTGGAATTCAAAATGAATCCCTGTTGCCAGGGCTAAATCTAGTTTAACTACTTTGCTGTGAAATTAGAAACTTCAGTTTAATTTTTTAGTTCATTTGCTCTTAGTACAAACATGTACCACTTCTATGGTGTAATCGGTAAACACATCTACCCTTTGAGGGTAGAAGACCCAGGTTCAAATCCTGGTGGGAGTAAAAATTTGTTTGGAAAAATAGCTGGATTAAGCATTTCTAGTATTTCTAACTTTTGAATTTAATTCAATGAAATCAAATTCAATTTAAACAATCGAATATCATAAGTTACAGCATGTCTGGAAACGACCACGAGGGAAAGAAGCTATTACAAGACAATGGCCCATTTAGCAATAAAATCTTTCATGATGCCCTCTTTTCGTCTTTGAAAGCCGTTTCCCTCTTTTGGTTTTGCAATAATGAGCCTCTTATAAAATATTTTACCTAATATTGTAATGCATTGAATGCTCTTAGAAGACAGTCGCCCAGTTAGTAAAATTATCTTCCCTGAGGCCCTCTTTTCAATTCATCATCTTTAAGGCCCTATTATATTACCCTTTGGTCTTAAAATGAAAAACAATGTTATTTTGCTACAATAATAGGTCTTTTTTAAATATGTTTACCATATATTTACAAAAATCTTCCCTGAGGCCCTCTTTTGTCCATATTCTTCTCTTTTTGCTATGACCTTTGCCCTTTAAATCTTGGTAGCCAAACAGAGACTAACGAGTGGTCGTTTTAACGCAGGATGAAACCTAACATGTGATGTCGACCAGTTTTCAAGACGTTTACACATCCATAAACTCTTCTAACTACATTCTTTCTTTCACGATTGTTATTATATTTATTACCGGTATCTCATTTTAACCGGGTGTGTCTTTAATTGAAATGTTGAAAAATAATAGCTCCATCTTTTCACTGGGCGCTTCAGAGAGCTGAGATCAATGCCAAGAATGGAAGTTTATAACAATTATGTAAATATATATCGATTTTTAGATATCATACAGTAGCTTTTTTCACGTTTAATCTTCATTATTGTGATCTTTATTTTTTCATATTGACTACTGTTCGCATTTAGGCAAAATAAAAAAAAAGTTAAAAAATAAAAAGACAAAAAAAAGAGACAAAAAATGTGAAATACGGTATACAAAATGCAAAGTCTTATTATGATAATGAAGGACTAGTGCTAGGTTATGGGGAAAAAACAATAATAAATGTATGAATTGAATTGAAACAAATGTTGTTTAACGGCTCATCAACACAGTATAGGTTATTTAGAGCTGCCCCAGAGAGAGGGGAAGGATACATAGGAATCTGAGAACCGTGCCCTACTCTTATTATCAAATAGATTCCTATGGTTCTTTAACGTGCTCGGAGGATAGACCGATACACGATACTGCCCGGTTTACGTCCCCATCCGTCGGACGAGGCTAACGGAAAGTGTCTTGGTCAAGAACACACCGACGAAACTCAGTGGCGCCATGGAGGATTGAACCCGGGGCCTCCGGCTACCGACTGCGCCATGCCAGCCCTAAAGAAATTATTTTTTGTTTCAAAACCCAGTGTAAAACCCACATTGTCAATACATACAGACTTGCTTTACACAGATAATTTTAATGTTATAGTATCAAAAATAAACATTGTTTCATGCTACACTGATTTTTTCTCAAATTTTGTTTTTGGAAAGAGAAAAAAACAATAACCCATACTGTGTAATATATCTGTATATAAATCCATTGTCAAAGGACAATGTTTTAGGATAGTTTTAAAGGATTAATATACACAACTTCCAAAATTATTATTTTTTCTATAAAAAACAAGAAGGTTGATTAAGGAAGATCAAGATATAAGCAAGGGTATCTTATTTCTAATTAGTAAGCTTAACTTTGCATGTCCCAGAATGAAAACATTAAGTTTATTTGCTACAGTTTGATACTGGAAAAATCAACAAAGTAAATTGTCTCTATACTCATGATACTAGCAAGGCATTGACTCCACATGGTTTCAAACGTATTCATTTTTAAGTTGATATATGCGATTAGTTTCTCAACTTTGTATAAAGATATTATATACGTTTTAAAAAGGTTAAGCTGTGGAATTTGACGTTGCATCTTGTTTCGATAAAAGTAAAGTTTTGCTTGCATGATGATTTTGCTCAAAACAGTATTAAATTTACTATTTCCAAATAAAAATATCTGTTTCTGTTAAAGTTACGAATGCTGTATTGCATTTTTCTGTAAGATAAGTTTGAAGTTTTGACCAGAATTATTTTACTGCTCCACAGTTCCAAAACAAATGTTGGATAGTTTCAGGTGTATCTTTGCAAAAGCTGCACATATCGTTATTAATAATATTCATTTTTAGATAAAAGGTAATTTGTTCCAAATATCCTATGGTTGATTCTAAATTAAACCAAGGTAACTTAGGATCTTTTGTTATTTTATAAGGTAAGGCATATAATCTTTCAAATTCAAAGTTTGGAACATTTCTTCATTTTTCCATTTACTTAATGCTTTGGGATATACATTATTTCTAATCATGATGTCATATATGTTTCGACATCCTTTCTCATTTTGTAGAATTAAGGATAGGATTAGTGGACGAATAGGGTTTGGCTGTTACAGGCTAGATGCACAATATTCAGGTTTGCCAAATAATTCCTGACAGCAGTTATATTATAATACCTTCATATTCAAGAAAATTGGACTGTATATTATAGTGTTCATTCAATTCTATGTATGAATAAAGATTTCCATTTTTGTTTAAAATGTCATTGATAAAAGTTATTCCTCCTGTAAACCATCTTTTGTAAAACACACTAGAGCCTCCGATTGAAATTTAAACATTTTAAAATGTTTGATGCTTCAAGAAGCCCTTATAAAATAAAATGATGTAATCATTGATCACATAGTGTTAAATAAACTATTTTCATATTGTTTATATTAAATATATGATATCTGGAATGTTTTCACTAGATGATATATGTATAAGATCTATATCTTGCAATAACTAACCCTCATGTCAAAGGTGTACCCTAATGTCTGTGGATTGGAGAAAAAATATATACTTGCAGACCATATAAGCGTAATTTAACAATATATCAAGTACCATGGACGCCATGGACGTCAGTATGGACTTCATGAGTCATATCTTTCTTTGTTTAGAGTTTTATTAATTGATTTACTGATACAATATCAAGTTCATATAATGCATGCAGCTGACATATCACTCTCGACTGACAAAACGGTAAACAATCACTCCCATAATATGATATAATCATAATTACAATGTCTCTTCCTCCTTTCCCTTCAATTCAACCGTAATATTAAAGTATATATTTGGAAAACTCAACAAATGCTTCCAAACTATCAGTCATTATATGGAACGAACTGTTTGGGACCGAACGAACTGTTTGGGGCCGAAACGTCTTGATTTCAACTACGGGATTTATTTTGTTAAAAAGTATAATTTATCGGTCATAGCGATACAATATCAAGAAATTGATCAAAATCACTCACTTATCTGCAATATTTTCATCAATACAACATTATATAGAAGAGCACTATTTTGCGGAGAGCTACAATCGAAAACCGAACCAAATGCTGCATTTGATGCAAAAAACATTGAGCGGCACCCAATACTCTCCGAGCACTATTCCGAGTACGGAAATTGGCGAAGAGTTCGATTGAAGTTAATATAAGAAGAGCGTATCATTCGTCTTGATTATCGATCGGATATTATCGGGTGGGGAACACTATTATTCACACAGATTTAATAAACACTCTGAGCTGCAACTGACACAAATGCGATGACTGGGTCAGTATTGTTTTATAAATGTATCCTGAGCTACTCAGGAAGCCAAAGATAAAAACTTTTAAAAAATCCAAAGATGCACTGTCTCTTTGACATTGGAAGCAGAGGCAACCTATACACTACATATGCGGTCTTATTTTAACTCTGATGAAGCATACGTCTTTGATTTGTTATTATAACCTGGTGTCTAAAATGTTCTTCGGTGTGTATTCCTCCGGTGTCAAAGACCCGTGTAGCATATAGCGATCAGAGATTCCGTCAGCCTTTCCTTTCGTCCGTTTCTCCGTCCGTCTCATTTGGCGGATTTGGATTCCCTTTGGCATAATTAGTATGGTTACACAATATATTTAAATAAATTCAATATAATATTAAACCTATATCTAACATAAACCAGTTCCCATAATTACATACTGTCATAAAACATTGATATTCAAAACGCTATACAAGCATACACCAATAGAAATGGTTTTATTCATTTGACTTACAGTTCGAGTGTTTTTCATAGAATAAAATAATAACAGTAGGTATAAAAGTCATGCAGGAAATGTAGCTTTCACAGAAAACAGTCAACTAAAACACGCATTAAAACAAACAACAATTACAATGTCAATAAGATGCAAGACGTGTGACATCACAAACACACACGGGTTGACAATAGGTTTGACATCACAAACACACACGGGTCGACAATAGGTCTGACATCACAAACACACACGAGTTGACAATAGGTCGGACATCACAAACACACACTGGTTGACAATAGGTCGGACATCACAAACACACACGAGTTGACAATAGGTTTGACATCATAAACACACACGGGTCGACAATAGGTCTGACATCACAAACACACACGAGTTGACAATAGGTCGGACATCACAAACACACACTGGTTGACAATAGGTCTGACATCACAAACACACACGAGTTGACAATAGGTCGGACATCACAAACACACACTGGTTGACAATAGGTCGGACATCACAAACACACACGAGTTGACAATAGGTTTGACATCATAAACACACACGGGTCGACAATAGGTCTGACATCACAAACACACACGAGTTGACAATAGGTCGGACATCCCAAACACACACGGGTTGACAATAGGTTTGACATCATAAACACACACGAGTTGACAATAGGTCGGACATCCCAAACACACACGAGTTGACAATAGGTCGGACATCACAAACACTCACGGGTTGACACTATGTCTGCATCACAAACACACACGGGTTGACAATAGGTCTGCATCACAAACACACACGGGTTGACAATAGGTCTGACATCACAAACACACACGGGTTGACAATATGTCTGCATCACAAACACACACGGGTTGACAATATGTCTGACATCACAAACACACACGGGTTGACAATAGGTCTGACATCACAAACACACACGGGTTGACAATAGGTCTGACATCACAAACACACACGGGTTGACAATAGGTCTGACATCACAAACACACACCAGTTGACAATAGGTCTGACATCACAAACACACACGGGTTGACAATAGGTCTGACATCACAAACACACACGGGTCGACAATAGGTCTGACATCACAAACACACACCAGTTGACAATACGTCTGACCTCACAAACACACACGGGTTGACAATAGGTCTGACATCACAAACACACACGGGTTGACAATAGGTCTGACATCACAAACACACACGGGTTGACAATAGGTCTGATATCACAAACACACACGGGTTGACAATATGTCTGCATCACAAACACACACGGGTTGACAATAGGTCGGACATCACAAACACACACGGGTTGACAATAGGTCGGACATCACAAACACACACGGGTTGACAATAGGTCTGACATCACAAACACACACGGGTTGACAATATGTCTGCATCACAAACACACACGGGTTGACAATAGGTCGGACATCACAAACACACACGGGTTGACAATAGGTCGGACATCACAAACACACACGGGTTGACAATAGGTCGGACATCACAAACACACACGGGTTGACAATAGGTCGGACATCACAAACACACACGGGTTGACAATAGGTCTGCATCACAAACACACACGGGTTGACACTATGTCTGCATCACAAACACACACGGGTTGACAATAGGTCTGACATCACAAACACACACGGGTTGACAATATGTCTGCATCACAAACACACACGGGTTGACAATAGGTCGGACATCACAAACACACACGGGTTGACAATAGGTCGGACATCACAAACACACACGGGTTGACAATAGGTCGGACATCACAAACACACACGGGTTGACAATAGGTCGGACATCACAAACACACACGGGTTGACAATAGGTCTGCATCACAAACACACACGGGTTGACACTATGTCTGCATCACAAACACACACGGGTTGACAATAGGTCTGACATCACAAACACACACGGGTTGACAATAGGTCGGACATCACAAACACACACGGGTTGACAATAGGTCGGACATCACAAACACACACGGGTTGACAATAGGTCGGACATCACAAACACACACTGGTTGACAATAGGTCTGACATCCCAAACACACACGGGTTGACACTATGTCTGCATCACAAACACACACGGGTTGACAGTGACATCACAAACACACACGGGTTGACAATAGGTCTGCATCACAAACACACACGGGTTGACAATAGGTCTGACATCACAAACACACACGGGTTGACAATAGGTCGGACATCACAAACACACACTGGTTGACAATAGGTCTGACATCCCAAACACACACGGGTTGACACTATGTCTGCATCACAAACACACACGGGTTGACAGTGACATCACAAACACACACGGGTTGACAATAGGTCTGACATCACAAACACACACGGGTTGACAATAGGTCTGACATCACAAACACACACGGGTTGACAATAGGTCTGACATCACAAACACACACGGGTTGACAATAGGTCTGACATCACAAACACACACAGGTTGACAATAGGTCTGACATCACAAACACACACGGGTTGACAATAGGTCTGACATCACAAACACACACGGGTTGACAATAGGTCTGACATCACAAACACACACGGGTTGACAATAGGTCTGACATCACAAACACACACGGGTTGACAATAGGTCTGACATCACAAACACACACGGGTTGACAATAGGTCTGACATCACAAACACACACGGGTTGACAATAGGTCTGACATCACAAACACACACGGGTCGACAATGACATCACAAACACACACGGGTTGACAATAGGGCTGACATCACAAACACACACGGGTTGACAATATGTCTGACATCACAAACGCACACGGGTTGACAATAGGTCTGACATCACAAACACACACAGGTTGACAATAGGTATGTATCATAAACACATACGGGTTGACAAAATGTCTGACATCACAAACACACACGGGTTGACAATAGGTCTGACATCCAAAACACACACGGGTTGACACTATATCTGCATCACAAACACACACGGGTTGACAGTGATATCACAAACGCACACGGGATGACGATAAGGCTGACATCGGAAACACACACGGGTTGACAATCGGTCTGACATCACAAACACACACGGGTTGATAATAGGTCTGACATCACAAACACACACAGGTTGACAATAGGTCTGCATCACAAACACACACGGGTTGACAATAGGTCTGACATCACAAACACACACGGGTTGACAATATGTCTGACATCACAAACACACACGGGTCGACAATAGGTCTGACATCACAAACACACACGGGTTGACAATAGGTCTGACATCACAAACACACACGGGTTGACAATAGGTCTGACATCACAACACACACGGGTTGACAATAGGTCGGACATCACAAACACACACGGGTTGACAATAGGTCTGACATCACAAACACACACGGGTTGACAATAGGTCTGACATCACAAACACACACAGGTTGACAATATGTCTGACATCACAAACACACACGGGTTGACAATAGGTCTGACATCACAAACACACACGGGTTGACAATAGGTCTGACATCACAAACACACACGGGTTGACAATAGGTCTGACATCACAAACACACACAGGTTGACAATATGTCTGACATCACAAACACACACGGGTTGACAATAGGTCTGACATCACAAACACACACAGGTTGACAATAGGTCTGACATCACAAACACACACGGGTTGACAATAGGTCTGACATCACAAACACACACGGGTTGACAATATGTCTGACATCACAAACACACACGGGTTGACAATAGGTCTGACATCACAAACACACACGGGTTGACAATAGGTCTGACATCACAAACACACACGGGTTGACAATAGGTCTGACATCACAAACACACACGGGTTGACAATAGGTCTGACATCACAAACACACACGGGTTGACAATATGTCTGACATCACAAACACACACGGGTTGACAATAGGTCTGACATCACAAACACACACGGGTTGACAATAGGTCTGACATCACAAACACACACGGGTTGACAATATGTCTGACATCACAAACACACACGGGTTGACAATAGGTCTGACATCACAAACACACACGGGTTGACAATAGGTCTGACATCACAAACACACACAGGTTGACAATATGTCTGACATCACAAACACACACGGGTTGACAATAGGTCTTACATCACAAACACACACGGGTTGACAATAGGTCTGACATCACAAACACACACGGGTTGACAATATGTCTGACATCACAAACACACACGGGTTGACAATAGGTCTGACATCACAAACACACACGGGTTGACAATAGGTCTGACATCACAAACACACACGGGTCGACAATGACATCACAAACACACACGGGTTGACAATAGGGCTGACATCACAAACACACACGGGTTGACAATATGTCTGACATCACAAACGCACACGGGTTGACAATAGGTCTGACATCACAAACACACACAGGTTGACAATAGGTATGTATCATAAACACATACGGGTTGACAAAATGTCTGACATCACAAACACACACGGGTTGACAATAGGTCTGACATCCAAAACACACACGGGTTGACACTATATCTGCATCACAAACACACACGGGTTGACAGTGATATCACAAACGCACACGGGATGACGATAAGGCTGACATCGGAAACACACACGGGTTGACAATCGGTCTGACATCACAAACACACACGGGTTGATAATAGGTCTGACATCACAAACACACACAGGTTGACAATAGGTCTGCATCACAAACACACACGGGTTGACAATAGGTCTGACATCACAAACACACACGGGTTGACAATATGTCTGACATCACAAACACACACGGGTCGACAATGACATCACAAACACACACGGGTTGACAATAGGGCTGACATCACAAACACACACAGGTTGACAATAGGTATGTATCATAAACACATACGGGTTGACAAAATGTCTGACATCACAAACACACACGGGTTGACAATAGGTCTGACATCCAAAACACACACGGGTTGACACTATATCTGCATCACAAACACACACGGGTTGACAGTGATATCACAAACGCACACGGGATGACGATAAGGCTGACATCGGAAACACACACGGGTTGACAATCGGTCTGACATCACAAACACACACGGGTTGATAATAGGTCTGACATCACAAACACACACAGGTTGACAATAGGTCTGCATCACAAACACACACGGGTTGACAATAGGTCTGACATAACAAACACACACGGGTCGACAATATGTCTGACATCACAAACACACACGGGTCGACAATGACATCACAAACACACACGGGTTGACAATAGGTCTGACATCACAAACACACACAGGTTGACAATAGGTCTGACATCACAAACACACACGGGTTGACAATAGGTCTGACATCACAAACACACACAGGTTGACAATAGGTCTGACATCACAAACACACACGGGTTGACAATATGTCTGACATCACAAACACACACGGGTTGACAATAGGTCTGACATCACAAACACACACGGGTTGACAATATGTCTGACATCACAAACACACACGGGTTGACAATAGGTCTGACATCACAAACACACACGGGTTGACAATAGGTCTGACATCACAAACACACACGGGTTGACAATATGTCTGACATCACAAACACACACGGGTTGACAATATGTCTGACATCACAAACACACACGGGTTGACAATAGGTCTGACATCACAAACACACACGGGTTGACAATAGGTCTGACATCACAAACACACACGGGTTGACAATATGTCTGACATCACAAACACACACGGGTTGACAATAGGTCTGACATCACAAACACACACGGGTTGACAATAGGTCTGACATCACAAACACACACGGGTTGACAATAGGTCTGACATCACAAACACACACGGGTTGACAATAGGTCTGACATCACACACACACACGGGTTGACAATAGGTCTGACATCACAAACACACACGGGTTGACAATAGGTCTGACATCACAAACACACACGGGTTGACAATAGGTCTGACATCACAAACACACACGGGTTGACAATAGGTCTGACATCACAAACACACACGGGTTGACAATAGGTCTGACATCACAAACACAAACGGGTTGACAATATGGCTACAGCCTTGGAACGGCCAGGTTCTAGGGTGCACCAAATCTCAATCTTTGCACTATTGTCATCCCCAAAAAAACGGGACATTGTAAATATATTTTCTAACACACAAGGCTGAATTAATAGGAAATATAAGTATAACACATAACTGATATAGAAAATATTATGCGAGTAATCAGTGGCTTGGCACAAGCCGGAGCAACACGAGAACAAGCTATTAAAGTTCCTATCCCGCCATCAAAATGCAGAGGTAATTTCAATATATAATTCCTTCTATGTAAATTTAATCATGGGTATTTTAAAAACCCGTGAATAAACCTACTTTTAAACGGCATATATACAGTATTATATGACCTGAACATCTGGATGGATACAGTTGTGTAGTGTAAGTTTGACGTTATTTGGCGGATTAGTTTATTTAAGGGTACGAAATGACAAGATTGAAGACACACATGAAACGCTACCATCCTTTGAGGATTTAGGTAGACGCCATGTCCACAGTCAGTGGTAAAATAGTGCATAAAGGGAAATAATGATAGAGGGAACAGTATAGAAGCGAGTTTGCTGTATTTTTGTTTCGTTTTGGACGCCCGGACAGACATTGTTTATCACCAATTAACGTGTTCGCGCTAATAAGGTATTTCACTACAGCTTCGAACAGTTTCAAAAGATAGAAGCGTTTTGTTTGTAATATGCTAGACGGGACATCTATAAGATAGCCCAATGAATGTTAACAGCAATACATACATACGTACTTGTGGTTCTAAATAATCAATATTGCTTATCGTTCATGTCGGCTAAGCATTATACATCTCTAGGTTGTACACATTGAGAACTTGCTGTTACCACTCGTACAAGTCGAGAAAATAAATTGTGATTCTATAACTTTCAATACAACATAAGGATTTTGATAAGTTTGCAGTGCAGAAGTCAAAAGTGGTTCAGTTTGACAAAGGTAAATGCTTTATTCGTCAAGTTAAATCTTTAAAGAAGCAATAAAACATTTTGTTACTTTGTTTGATTGTTTGTATGGTGCTTTACTTCATTTTCAACACATGTAAGTTTATATATGACGGTCGATTTTTTTGTGGTGGAGGCAGACTACCCACTTTTCCTGGGTAGAACCAGTACTGTACCCCTTCCGCCATCCGTAAGAATCGACACGAAGTCGAGCTCCCAATGGGATTCGAACCCCACGGCATTTTGTTACGATTTACAAATTAATACACTCCGTACATTTAAAAACGCAAAACTATTACATATATTTATATTAGTATTATTTGAATTTCTAGAGTGGAATTGAAATCCTCGTACAAAATGTGTTTTAACAGAAAGAAGCAGAGCAAATCTTATGCAACTGTTTATCGCCATATGTTAACATTTAGAACAAAGAGACTTGTGTACTAACATAAAATACAATCTTGATTCGAAGAAAAAAAGCAGAGGACTAAAAATGGTCGAAAATCAAAAATGCTGCATTTTTAACTGTACTGAGTATATTTGCCAAAAACATATAACTAGACGAATGATATACGTACATTGCAAATGCTATATACATTTTTATACGAACTATACTTAAGTCTTTATTATTTATTTGAACGATATGCTGATACTTTACTCGGCTGCAGAGAGTGAATCATATGGCTGGCGTATACGGTTATTTTTTCTATGTATGGGTAAAGGGAAGTTGAGTTGAACTGCTGGATTTTACGACGCACTAGGAAAACAAGTTATATGGCGCAAACAGGAATGAATATCCCAGACACACTCCATTATTTGGTGGGACCAAGACCATATTTTTCTCCCAACACTCAGTTAGGTCCTTACACAATACTGATGAAGACTTTGAATGACCATGACGCAACCACATAGGGCAATAAGTAACATAACAATAATGGGTTTGTTGTAGTAATTGTTCATGGTTTAAGCAACATTTTGGAGGATTACTGCAATCACATATTGTTTGGATTGACTTTCAACATTATGTACATCAGCGTGATATATCAGTACTTTTATTGCATGCCATACAGTAGAAACGCCACGGACCTATAACATATCAGTTCTGTTCGCATTTTAACTCCGCGAACATGGACTATTTCTTAGTATTTTACGGACTATTTTACGAATTTTCAATTAAAACAGACGCCATTTTTTTTACACCCGAAATTGGGCGCGCTACCTCGGCGAGCACTACGGGTACCTATGGAGTCTAATAACACGCGTACAGTGTTTCATACCGTAGATTATGTAAAAACTAATACCTTACCGGACGAAATAACGTCCCATTATGTGTCAACACGATGCAGTGTTGGTGACTGACAGGTCACCGTGACATAACTTGACACGTGAAATTGACATGTTGGTCAAATTGGATTTGGGATTACTGTCTGCTGCTAGAGGTCCATGATCAAGGTATTTGTTTTATCATTAAAATGTGTTTGTTAATAAACAGTACACACCACTTTTAGATCGTACATATTTAGACATAAGCCAAATATAGTGCCTAAAAAGGTGGCGTATACTGTATAATAGAAAGTTTATATTGTTCGTGTACTCCGATCTTTCCAGTAACTGGATGTACTGTAAACTGTAGAACGTTTCGTGGAATAAAACAATTACTAGTAGAAATGCTATCAATGTCCCCCGCACCCCCGCCCACCAAAGTACGGTTGATGTGGGGAGGATGGGGGTGGGTAGATGGAGCTTGAATACCGAAAACAAGGAGTGGGTAAGGAAACTAGAAACCCCCTCCACCCCCAACCCTCAGATTCATGAATGTAAATTGTTAGCGTTGTCTCTTTATCGTTATGTTATCCCCATTTTCTCGCACATACTCGATACAACTACCATCGAAATAATGTAAACAGCCATTGACAGGTCAGATTAATATTTATGTACAGTAACATAGATCTACATACACATATGTGTACATATATATCCATGACAGTTAGTAGAGTTTTGAGTTTTCCTTTATAAATATGTTACATTATGTATAACAAAGGATAAACTCTGTCTGTTTGATCATTGACATTGGATTGATGTTGTTTTTCAGAGAGGCCTCAAATGTGAATCGTGCCCTTGAGCAATCCTAAGTGAATTGATACTGACGACTTCAGAATGTCAAGCCGAGTTAAATGCCATTGGATCATTTTGAGGTGGGAGCCTTTTTAAAAAATGTTTACACTTGTGTAGTTCTTTAAATGGAGCTTGTGTTATGCCTGCACGGTGCTGTTCAAAGTTACAGTAAAAAATGTTTTCGGTGATAATGCAGCGTGATTGTCATATGAGCTCGTGTAAACTACATGTACTGGATACATGCGAAAACAAGTTGTGTTAAAGGGACACTAGGCAATCTTTTTATTTTTTAAACTTCTGGAGTTTCGGTCAATTTTTCTGCATAATTTGCATTAGGGATCATTAATAGTATTTATTAGAATAGTTCAGAACTGTTGATAACAGTGCACCTATAATATAGTTAAGTATTTGATAGAATAACGAAGACAAAATGAAACACTTTTATTTAATTTTTAATGCAAGCAGGTTTAAATTTAAAATGTTACCAGGTTAACAAATGAAGATGTTAATGCTTGATAAATACTTCAAGAGTGCCGTGTGTCCCTTTAACATGAACTAATTACAATATTATTGTGGTCTATGTGATGGGTCCCCAATTTATTAAAGGGACACAGAGCAAATTTTTCAATCTTGTGTCTGTTTTACACATTTTCACATCAGAACAGACCACACATCTACAAAAGTGTCTTCTCAACTGCCCTATTTAATCGTGTTTTATAACTAAAACTAGCGGCATCACCAGGTTTTGAGATAGAAAATAAATAGTTGTATATTAATGTTTTCTCCCCATGTAAAATGACCTTACTAAGTCATTAAAGTAAAATATTCTATCAACAAAACGTGTAAAATTTAACAATTTTAGATTTTTGGCAAGAGTTGTATTTTATTCCCCTTCTAGTAAAAATGGCTTATAGAGCATTGCACCATCTGTCAGATTTAACTTTCCTTATAATAGATTCTTGCTGTAGTACTGTTGGGTGAAATATACATTAAAATTGTTCTGTAATCATGTCGGGTCAATCATATACTCGTATGATACACAATATAATATGTATTGACCCTTTATTTGATGTGCCATTTACTCAGTTTTGGTCAAGGGACGTTTATAGCATATCGGCTTTGAATCCAGTGAACACGGATTCAAGTCTTACTGGCGCTACTGGTTAACTTCGATGTATCCTGCTAGCCCATTGTGTCAAACTGTCCCATTCCCCTTAACATGCCCTAGCTCCCCCTAGCAACACCTGATTCAAATTGAATACTGTACGCGACTTATTTTTACTTTTTATTTTCTTTCAGGCTGCACGTCATGTGGAAGAAGACTCCATGTACACCACTGGCCAGAGTCAATGCTGAAGTTTATGTTCGCTTAATTATTTGCTTAATAAAGTATACATATGAACTAAAATATTGTCTTTATAAATATGTCTTCCACCACAAAGTGGTAGGTGAGACAGATTATATTTGGCTTTTCCGTTCGTCCGTCACAAATCTTGTCTGCGCTATTTGTTGGATTTTTACGAAACTTTGTAAGAAGCATCAGTATGTGCATATCAAATATCGAAGGTCAAGTGCGCCGTGACCCAATAATGATCATGAAAACCCTTGTCTGCACTGTGCACTTCCCCAGAAGCAAATCTCATCAAAATTCATGGTTTGAGTGCATTTGGTGAGAGAATGATGCCTTTTGATTTTGATGTCATTAGGTCAAAGATCATTGTCACCGTAACATGATAATGTAAAATGTTGTAAACTGTAAGTCAAATATCATGAACTTAATGGATGGATTGATCCTTTTGATTGTGAGTGGGTCAACGGTCAAGGTCACAGACCGGATAATGTCCGTAATGAAACTGTTTTTTTACTTTCTCTAAAGCTAATTTCATAAAACGTCATACTTTGACTGCCTTTGGTGAATAATCCCTGTTTATTTTGAAGTCAGTAGTTGAAAGGTGCGTTACCATGACCGGAAAATGAAAAGTCTTGTCCACACAGTTTTTCCTTTTACCTAAAGCAAATTTCATAAAACTTCAATGGTGGACAGTGGAAAGAGGATGATCCGTTTGATTTTTAGGTCAAAAGTCAAGTTCCTGCTGACATCCATTATCAAACATTTATAAACAAGGATAAGCATATGGTACAACACACATGTTATAATATAACTATATATGCCCTATAAAGATAACAGACCCGCACTTTTCGGATTCACGCGTACAGTTTTTCACAACACCACAAACCATTGACACAATTTCATGTCCACATATTTATGTCATGCAATCTTCGAGTTTACACAAAATCATGTTTGTTACTGACAGTAGGATGTCTGTTACTCGTCAGTCATTTACTCGAGTCGCCCCCTCAGTTTCAAACGAACAGTTAAAAGAATATACTTCTTTCTGCCTGTTAAACTTATATTAGTTTATCGCTTTTTCTGATTTCGAAAATTAACTCTGCAACGTATCATGATTTCATTTTCCGATATACCGTTGCAACATTGTAAAATAAATTGGGCACTCTGACATTAACCCAAAGCATGTATAGATCAAAAATTTAGTGTAAAATACATAGACACATACGGGGCGTGGGGGATGAAAGAACTTGCCTCCGTTTTTTTTTTTATATTTTACATATCTACAGAGGAAAAATGTATTTACGCGTACATGCTTTTTTCTGTTCTAAAATGATGAAATAAATCGAATTTGATTAAAACTGCGCATTCGCAGCTATATACAACTTAATCAATACGGTATAGAGGGTGGCATGAAGGGCGGGGTTGCAGGGATACTACCGTGATGGTGTCCTTGAAAAAAAACTGCGAACATTCTACTCTAATAATTCATTAAATACAGAACAATGTTGAAATCAATATATCTCTTAAAAAGTATTGCACAATTTCATGGTTTTATATCCCGCGTGTACATTAACTTCGAAAGGCGATTGTTCATATTTTAGCGAACACGGTGTACTTTGTTAATTTTGGGGGAAAAAAAGTACTTTTTTCTGATTGACTTTAGATTTTGGTTTTTAATAGTAGACATGTCAATGAACAATTTCAAGGAAAAAAAATCATTCTCGTTGTTAAAAGTTCAATTTTTTGCGATTTTTTCGGATTCAGAAAATTAGCACTGCAATATATATTTTCACCATCCTCATTTCCATTCCCGACGTACCGTTGCAATTTGGTTTGTTAAAACCTATTCCGAGCACTCCGGCATAAACCAAAAGCATGTATAGATCAGAAATTTAATCTGGAATGCATGGATACATACATTTGAAATATATGTATTGAAATAATGGAATTATTTCATTTTTTGTGTACCCAGTCGCGTCTGTAAATGTATATGCGTTATGCCGTCTTTGAGTCCGTGGGTCATGTTAGTTAATTTTGGGGGAAAAAAAGTACTTGTCTCCGATTTCATTAAAAATTTGCATATGGACAGAGGAAAGATTTATCTATGCGTACATGCATTTGTTTTTATTCTTGCTTCTAAAATGACGAAATAAATCGATTTTGATTTAAAAGCGCATTGTTGGCAATTTAAACCTTAAAACAACCTAAATTCATCCCTTGGAAAAATACCTTTCACTATTAATGGGAATTCCACGAAGTGTACACCAATTATATTCGAACAATGTAGTTTGTGAATGTTATTACTTTAACAACGATCTGTGATTGTGTTTTGTCATAATCACAGTTTATAGATAAGAGGGGTATAAATCTGACCAGTGAAAATTTTCCCAATAATGTCATTTTGTTATCGATTTTATCACGTGACCTTGTTTGATAAATATTCCTACGCCATAAGGCTGGCGTTCCTACTGATATAAGATGAAAATTAAGCATAGTTTCTCCATATGGATTGTTTTAATCTTTCAGATGTTCTCTAATGGGATGACGTTGATGCTACTCTTGGTCATTGTGATAATGATTCCTGAACATGCGGCCTATCGATTTTGTAAATGGGAAGGCAACAACTGCGTTGACAATGATGCACGTGGAGCACGTGGTAACATTCTGTCGTGCTCGTCGATCAACTGGGGTATATACAGTAAAAGCTGTCAGAAACGCGGAATCCAATGCAAGTGTAGGCGTGTGAGAGGTAATATACTGTCCAGTACTGGAAACGAAGACTTGAATGACAATAAGTGAGGGTTTCCGTGAACGGGGCTTCAGACATGTTGACTCTGTGTGATCAATAAAGAGCAACGCATTGGCATTTGGAAATGCCGTTGCTACATCAACACAATCGACGAATAAAAACTAAAATAGTTCATGTTCTACAAACTCAACCATGTAACACGTTTTAAATTTCCTAGGCTATTATTTTCAGTAAATAGCATACTCTCAGCAGGTTAAAGTCAGAATATGTTTATTGTTAACCTTAACGGAAATGATACAGACTTTATTTCAAGTAATAATGTATATTATTGCATACACATTTAAACGCTCCGTTTACTTTCAATGTAACAGGAAACGTCAAAATTCGCCCATATTAACGTGTAATAAAGTCATATCGGGTGTGTAATGTATACTTGTTCGTGACGGGTACACTTTTCTGTTCATGTCAAAGAAAGCATGTCACTTGATGTAAACAATGTTGATTTCAAATGTAAAGTTACAACTTATTTTTTTCTCTCTAATTTAAAAACGCGTATGCAATAAAAAGGTTATTAGATTTATATTTAACAGATAGTGTATGGTGCTGAGGTCCATATGCAAGTTTATGGACTGGGCAGTCAGACCTAGAACGTTCTGACTGCCCAGTCCATAAACTTCATATGGACCGAAACACCATACATTATTTGTTATATTATACCGAATCTCACCAACAAATTAAATCAATACGTTTTATGATTTATTCTGACGTCGTTTTTTTCACACGTCCGTTTAATATAGCTTTAGGACCGGGCGCTCGGTCAATATGCAACTTTATGGACCGGATGACGTCACATTAAACAAAGAGTGGAATATGCAAATGAGGTTTAATATTGGGATATATGCACTCGTTCTTTGGTGCATAAATATTTCGCGACTTTCAGTTTATATTAATACCCAAAATAACTCGTGCATATATCCTAATACAAATCTAATAACCTATACATATTATCGTCCAGTTTGAATTAAATCACCCGATGTACCCATCCGTTAATAGAAACAACTGACAACTGATTGTTTCTAATTAGAAATGTACGCTTCGTTACAAAGATATGCTAACTTGTTTAATTCTTGTGTTTACATAAACAATACCTGTGCTATAAATAAACCATTTGGATCTGCACGCGACCTGATGTATGGTTAGCGTCAACGCAGCGTATAGGGGATACAGCGTAATTAGTACACTGATATTTATTCAGCATAGTGTGTAAAGTTTAATTATATTCTATTGATTTGATAATGTAATTATCTAAGTTGAAACCTTTCCAAATACTTCGTCAACTGTTTCATTTTACGTTGTAATAAGCATATTCAGCTTTTAAGTTTAATGCAAATACTTGTTTTTCTGCTGATATGGACATTGAAATATAATAAAAGTCTTATCTGACGTGTGTTTGTCATTTGTGGACATCAAATCTGCGATATGGATTTATATTAACCGCAAATGTCAAAGTAATGCCCGGTTCACAAGTATAATACTTCAATAACAGTATATCGATTGTGCTGGCATTCTGTCATGACTTCCCAACGTGTCGGATTATTCTTGATTATGATAATTGCTGTATTATGTGTTTGGCATTAAGCAGCCTCTATTTAAATTATTTTCGTAAGCAGTTTTTAGTTTAAATATATTTCTTTCATTTCGATTGTGAAACAAGTTCTTGCAACTTATATTAACAACTCTCGATGGAGGGCGTCTCCGTGGCCGAATGGTTAACGACGTTGCGTTGTAAACCTTCGCCTTTCACCGCCTCGAGTTCGAATCCCACTGGGAGCTCGACTTGTAAGTGAGGAAGTGTTGATTCTTACGGATTGCGGGAGGTGTACTGGTCTGCCTCCACCACAAACAATAGACCGTCATAATTAACCTTACATTTGTTGAAAATGACGTAAAACACCATACAAACAAACAAACCACTCTCGATTGCCTCCTGGTTAGGACAAGGAACAATCAATCTGGATGAATTATCTTGCTCAATGATAAATAGCAAGACCAATGCGAGGATCGAACCCATGACAATTCGATCTGGAGTCCAAAGCTCTAACACTGAGCCACGCACTGGACAAGCCGTTGTTATAGTTCCAGCTTAGTTTGACAATATGACTTTATATATTATGTTAACGTTATCATTTCTTGATAGTCACGGAGAAAAACATATTTAAAACCGCTACTAAGTTACATGTAAAAATAAGTATTATTTGCATGACGTAGATACTACTTTTACCACTGCGTGACTGCACGAGAAAATGAGGTAAATCTGAATTGCACAGCTGCACAACTATTGCCAGATAATTGATAAATACATTCCTGTGGATTAATTTACCTTTCAACGTTTTCTACGTCATCAAATAAAATCGTATTCTCGCTTTTCACAGATATTGTTGTGTATTGATTTCGATTTAAATAAACATAAACATGTTCATTAAACAAAACATGGCTGGAGAACTTTAAAAATCAACATATACTCTTACTGGTACTGTATTTCAATGCTTCGGTACGATTCATGTATGTCAGTCAAAATTATAAAATGTGTTAAAATAAAACATATATCTTTTTGAAATAAGTGTGCCCAGCGCATATATATTTATACTTTACGGTTAACATTAACAGGAACCATAATTCATTCAGATATCTGCTGGTGTATTTATTTGTTTAAAATTGATATTGAATTGATCAAGATATTAGCACAGTGTCGCAACCTCGCCTATAAAGGTTGCGGACCACTAATTAACTTCCCACTGACGGCTCTATAAGGTGACAGCTGGTTACTGACAAACCTAAACATTCAATATCCAATTCTAGCTCTTATTTCCAAGCAATTTTCATGACAAGGCATTCAAATCCATAAAATAGCCACCTTACCCCTTAGCAAAGTCACTTGCCAGGTCTCTGTTTACATTCATGTCAGATTCGCAGTAATAAAAATGGCCGAAATCTCATTTGGAGTTGATTTTACCAAAACATGAGAAACAAGAAACCTGCTGCAAAGCAGCATTACTACATTGTATGATCTAAACTGAATCAGCAAAAGATAAGAAAAAATCTCATTTTCAAATAATTCCGTAAGTATGCGGTGATTCATTAGGACAAATTCGTAAAATGCAGGTCTCAAAACAACGTCACAACTGTCAGATGACGTCACAATATTGACGTTACGTCACGTTTGTTTTCGTAAGTTGGATGAGGTTTCATTCGAACAAAGCCGTAAAATACAGGTCTCGGTGTGTCTTTTTCGCGAGGGGTACACACTTGGTTCTTATTGTTTTACGACTCCCTTCGCTCGGCGTTCACATCATTATACCTTGGTCTTATTAGTGTAAACCGTGCTTCGTTCTAGTTTTTTTACGACAACGCTTCACTGGACGCTTAACTTGCCGTAAAATGTCAAGCGCTTCAGAGACCCAGAAATATCAAGCGTCGAGGTGGAAGTTTCTAAAAAAAACGTTTTGTGCAAAACTTTCATCCCCAATAAATGTAATCATCTTAGCTAACATTTTAACTTCAATTTTCAATATTGTCATAGCATTTTCAAATGTTCATGACCCTTCACTCCTGCTGCCTGTCAATCCGGCAGGAAAGGGGCGTGGCCTGTTTTGGACACCGCAACCTAAAATAAAGTCTTAAATCCATCTTCTTTTGAAAACATATAATTGACTTAAAACAAAAAGTTAAAAAATAATGTTATATTTGTAAGTATGCAATTTGGAGATCACTGTAAATTATGATAGCCGTAACCAGTTGTTGTTGCATATTATAAGATGTTGATGAGCCGTTAAACAACATGCATGAGTTTCCAATGTGTTTTCTTGTAATGACGTCATGTTTGGTTTTCAGTAAAGGCGTTTATTTTTGCGTTTTGCTATACGATATCCAAATACATGTTACAGGCGAATATAACATACTTGGTGTTTTTAATAATCGATCGTTTACTAGCTAAGCTGCAAAGCAAATCAAAACGAGCTGATAGTTGATGTTAAACCGCATGCTGTTGACTGCTACGTGTTGAGATTACATAGTGGTACAATAGTTTCAACGAAAAGGACTTTAGATTTGTAAACAGCTGAGATTAGTGATGGTGAGTGTTTTATTCTTAATAAAAATATGTTTCAATGAAGCACTCGTTACCTTGAATCTTTGAGAATTATTTAAATAAAAACGAATGCTACTGGTATTACACGTGTTCATATTTGACGGTATACTAACCAAAGTAGATATAAAAGTCATACAGGAAATGGAAGCATTGAAGGACCCGTCAACAAAATATACGGATAAAAACAATTAACAACTACAAGGATAAATTAATGGCAAGGTATACGACATCATAAACATAAATAGGTATACAATAGGGCTACCGCCTGGGAATGGTCAGTGGCAAAAAAGGGCCGCAGGTTGTAGGGTGCAACCAAATCTCACTCTTACCCTAGTGTCATACCAATAAAACGGGACAGAATCCCCGCAAACTGTAAATGGGTAAAACACTAAACATGCAGTGCGTTGCAAAATTATAAGAGCATAACCTCTTGCAATAAACGTTTAAAAAATGTAATAAAGATTGTATGAAAGTGATCATGACCAAGTTTGTAAATCACGTCACCCTAGAAGTCATGTTTTTACAGTTCTTAAATTCCTTTCATATTTTAAAAGCAAATCATACGATAATACATTTTTTCGAAGGTTTTTCGAAGTTTATAGTTACTGTAGCCCTGATCGAGTAGTCGATGATTAGTTATACAAACATTACGAATGTTACAAGATATTATATGTGTCATAATACATTCATTTTGAATTGCAACTGTTTTAAAGAGTATAAGAATCGAGAATGGATTATAAGAATTGTTCATGCGTATCCGAAGTTCGGACCAAAGCAATTAATTTAACCAAGCGTTAAAATTTCCCTATCTGAACCGGATATTCGCGATATCAGAGCACAGCATTTGTATTTTGGTAAACACTCTTTGAGGTTATTCTCCGTTAGACTTTAAACCCCCAGTGGGCTTTGTTGCCACTGACCGTTCCAAGGCGGTAGCCCTATTGTCAACTATTTTATGTCTGTGATGTCGTTTTCATTTTTTATTACTTTTGCCTTCTCGTTTGTCTGTTTGTGTGTTTGTTTTTGTGTTTTGTGGTTGACTGTCGTCCTTGAATGCTGCTTTCCCTGTCCGATATTTTTGTCTTTCTTCCGCTTAATATGAAATGGTTTTCCGGAGTTCATCAGCTTCCAACTTTCATCTTTAAATTTGTTTTTTTGTTTCTGTGTGTTTTTGTACTTGACTGTCGTCCTTGAATGCTGCTTTTCCTGTTCGATTTTTATATCTATATTTCCAGTTAAAGGGGAAATCATGATTCCCGTTAGTTTTATACATTACTTGCATATTTGAAAATATTTATTTATTATTAATAATTATTTTGATAGTATAATGTAAACTGTGTTTGCGTATTACTAATTGTTGATTATTTTGCACTAATAACATATTTTAACCTGTGGTTGAATAACGAAGAAGAAATGGAATAATTAAGTTATTATTAAGTTATATTTCCCGTTCGTCCCGTTAAGTTTTTCTACATGACATGTATTTGTTCCAACAATATTAATTATAAGAATATTATAAAGCAAACTGTTAGTAGAATAATACGAAACAATGAAAACTCAAAATTGTATTTGATTATATGCAAGCAGGTTTATAATCAAAATGATACTGGATTAACTAAATCGAGACGTTGATTTCATTGCTTGATAAATATTTCAATATTGCCACGTGTCCATTTTAAGTATTTGCAAGCATGTTTAAGTCCATTGATTCGAGGTGATAGTATTCGAGGTGCACACTTTAATCTTGACTACTTACTGGAGGATGTTTGTTCCTTTAAGCCGTATTCCTACTTGAGCGAAATATGTGTATTTGCAACCGCGGATAGGATAGGCTAATGTGTACCATTGCATGAATTGAAAAAGAGTATACCATTCCATAGCCAGCGGCGTGTGGTCGCAGTTTCTATCAAAATGATTTGCCGTAAACGAGAAAACAATGGGCGAAATAAACAAAATAGGACTTAGTTGGAAACGGAGATATGAAGCCTACGTGTCGCATGTAACAGTCAACAGACTACATTAAAACAAGACAACATTACTAAGGGTGATAAAACAATACTCAGAGCCTTTAAAGTCTTGAATTGTTGAAACACCTATTCGAAATTAAAGTAAGTAAACAAGGTATGTGTGCATGTACCACCAATATCAGTAAACAAATACCGGGCTCAAGGATCTCCAAAGATAGGAATGAATAACCGTTTTGATTGCAAGCAGGGAAACCATTATATGGGGGAAAATACCGTCTTGGTACATTATACGTAGACAGCATTGTCACTCATATCAAGAATAATGTGTTTACGTCTTTTGGAATGGAAATGTGCTTTTTCTGAAGTTGAAAATATATGATTAAAAATATTCAAATTAAAGGGAATGTATCGACACAGCCAAACGGGCTCTTTTATTGAGAGTTCTGAAAAACTTGTAAAAAGGTGAAAGAATGATCAAAATCGGATGATAAACAAAAACGATATGTTGTACTAAAATGGATATGGAAGCCGCCATTTTGAAAACTATGACGTCATAGTTCCATATGACTATATATGGAATATTGATAAATATAATTTAAAGCAAAGCAAATCACTGCAAATGAATGCAAACTCTTTAACTGGGCATAAAAAGCATTATTGCCATTAGTTATACATGCTATTTTAATTTTTTCCGTATAAATAAGTAAATTTTCATATTTATCAATATTCCATATATGGTCATTTAGAGCTGTGATGTCATAGCTCTAAAATGGCGGCTTCCATATCCGTTTCAACAGAACCTTCAAACGATCATATCTTCTGTGTTTATCATCCGATTTTGATAATTCTTTCATCCTTTTCCAAGTTTTTCAGAACTCTCAATAATACAGATGTTTGGCTGTGTCGCTATATTCCCTTTAACAACGCGATTTCCAGTGTATCATCGTTTTATCTTCTCTGTTTTCTCTCCCTTTCTTTGTTACATATTGAATACTCAATAACTATCAGGTTAGGGCTACTGAAATTAGCGGGTTACGAGTGAGTTTACTTTATCCTGTGATATCAATATTGGTCATCTTGTAGACCTTTAAGTTGCGGGCCACTAATTAACTTCCAATAGACGGCTGTATGAGGTGACAGCTGGTTATTGACACACCTAAACATACAATGTCCAAATTCTGGCTCTTATTTCCAAGCAATTTTCATGACAAATCATTCAAATCCATAAAATAGCCACCTTTCCCCTAATAAAAGGTCTCTGTTTACATTCATGTCGGATCCGCAGTAAAATATGGCCGAAACCTCATTTGCAGTTAATTATACCAAAATGTGAAGAAAAAAAAGATTTGTGCACAACTTCATTCCTAATAAATGCACCCATCTTAGCTAACATGTTACACATCTAAAACTTCCATTCGCAATATTGTCACAGCATTTTCAAATTTGCATGACCATTCACTCCTGCTGCAGGTCATTCCAGGAAAGGGCGGGGCCTGTTTTAATTCCCTAAATGTATATTTAGGACACCGCAACCTATAAGTAGCTTTCCGGCCATCAAAAGCCACATATGGCATATGTACAACATTTCTAAAACAGTATGAAAAGAGAAATTAACCTAAAGACGACGATCTATACATATAATTTATCTATTTTGATAGACACGATATAAACGGCTTTAACCAGCCAGACTAATCCCCAAAACAAGAGCGTCGAATTGAGAGTTACCAACTTATAATTCATTTTACACATATACAGTCACGGGTATTTCAATCGGCACATATGCATTCTTATATGACCTGAACATATGACTAGAGTGTTGATAAACGGATTGGCAGTGTAATTTTGCTGTTATTTGGAGAGTTAGCCTCTTTTAAAACTCAATGCAATGTTATCAAAATTCATTTTAAAATGTCCTTGTCTTTGGACAGTGACATCAAATGTATAAAAACAATTTAAACGTATTTAACCTACAACTAACATAACTAGAATTGTTTAATATAACGAGCTGTAAATTCAATATCTAGTTAGTTCGAATTCTGAAGTGGATTTTATTTTAATTCACATGCTATAGTAATGTTTGGAGTAATATGTATTACATACCTGTCACGCCTTTCGTGAGACCCGAGCAGTTTTGTGTCAAATCTTGCTCACACGCGTACATTTTGCATTCTAATGCATTCTAACAATTTGACCAATTCTTTTTTCTGTGTATTTTTTTTATAAAATTTAATATGTTTTATACCAAAATCCGATAAAATTTAGTCATGATTTCCGTGTTGCTTCCATATATTTTGTGACTTATATGAATTATAGGAGTATATGGTCATACTTCTTGGTAAACAGATACTATTAAATTCGGAATCCACGAGCTTATTAACAGAATTAAACTGACTTTCCATTCAGGACAGGCGTCATTATCACACAACTGTAATGATTTACAAAGCTATTAATAATCCTGCACCGAACTACATTAAAAAGCTTATCACACTTTCGAGCAATAAAACGTATGACCTTAGATCAATAAAAAATAAGAAAATAGTGAATATGAAACCGCGAACTAATTACTTAAAACAAACCTTAAACTATAATGGCTATAACAATCAAATTTGGAACAAAATACCTGCAGAAATAAGAACAAAACCAACAATTTCTTCATTCAAAAGATCTTACAGGAAATATTTATTTATAATTCTTAAATGCTCTCATGACGGCGTTGTATAATTATAATAAGTAATTTGTAATTTGCGTTCATTTGAGAATTTTTTGTGAAATATGTTTACAATAAGTATGAATGGCTATGAAAGAATCTTGACATTATACATTATAAATACATTGATTATCATGAGTGTCTATCTTGAATATATGTAATTGATTTGTCCTAATATTTTAGAAATGTTCTATTATATTGATAAAAGTTTTGCTTTTACTGTTGTATTGTTTAAACATGTTTAATATCCGAAGGCCGCAAGGTTTTTCAAAACTTTAAGAATCGTATTCGAATGTTTCGTGTCTTTTGTGTTATCCTTCGCCAAATAAAAGTGTTATTATTATTATTATTATTATTATTATTATACTAGTACCTCTATGCTACTATTCAACAAACAAACCAAATATCGTCTCCG
The DNA here is from genome assembly GCA_037043455.1 of Cyrtodaria siliqua. NCBI lineage: Eukaryota > Metazoa > Mollusca > Bivalvia > Adapedonta > Hiatellidae > Cyrtodaria > Cyrtodaria siliqua. The sequence continues at coordinate 67,095 of JAWPHD010004410.1, read as the reverse complement.
ACGTCTCGGGCTTTAGGGGGCTGCATCCCACTGACCCCTAGCCAAATGTCAACCGATTCTTGGGCTCCATCTCATTCTTGACTTGCATTGGCCCTTGGCAGCTGTGTTATTAATATACACTACTTGAAGTTTCACTTACCACCTGTATTACTCTTAGACTAATGGCTTACAGATTATGAACTGGGTTTAGAGTTTTCCACACGTTATGATTGTATTGTCTGTTTCAGATGGCCATTTATTTGATGGAGTTTGTTCTACTCTTTGCCATTTTGATAATAGTTCCTGTGAAGTCAACCGAAAAACGATTGTGCAAATGGGAACGCGACGAATGCATTGACAATGGCGAACTTGGTCCCCGTGGTAACGTCATGGCTTGCTCGCAGCTTAGGTGGAGTAAAAAGTATGTTTACCATTGCGAGAAGCGTGGATCGCAGTGCACGTGTAGGCCCTTTAGAACAATAATGGCCAGAAATTTGGATGTTGAACTGGGTGACGCCTAAATATACAAGATCATAATATGTGTCAATAATATGTGTTTAGATACGCCTTAACTCCATGCAACACATCGATGAACCAATTGTGCTATTGACGGTATCAGTAGAAAGTTAAAATCAACCATCAAAAATAATTAAAGATATATGTATGAAACATATACATCTATATTTGATGTGGTTCATGAATACTTGTCGGTTAAACAAATTATAGTAGTAGTAACTTTAATCATTTATGTATATTTATGTATTGCAATAAATCATTTGTGCTGAGTATTGTTTCATATGTTGCATATTACGTATTAGCTTAACAGCATTAAATGCATACATGTACAGTCAACAAAGAAATAATTACGTCATGTGTAAACCCTACCTAACCCTACATATCTTAATTCCGTAACGGCAGAAGGATATGAATGAATAAATGATGTCCGGTTTTGTGTAAGAAGTATGTTGGTAATCATGTTGCATAAAAGTAGGTATAACTGTCAAACAGGAACTAAAGCTTTCACAGAACGCAGTCAACCAAAAACACGCATTCAAGCGCACAACAATTATAATGTTAATAAGAAGCAAGGCGTGTGACACCACAAACACCACAGGTTGACAATAGCGATACCGGTTTTTTTCGGCAAAAAGGCCGCCGAGGTGTTTAAACCAGATTCTGGGAGTACTTAACCTCACTCAAACCCTACTGTCATCCCAATAAAACGAGGCAGTGTAAATAAAGAAATCCCCGTCAGGTTATATTTTCTAACAAACGAGGCAGCATTAATAGGCAATATAAGTACAACACATAAATGATCATGTCTATATGAATATAAAAAAACAAAAGCCTAGTAAGCCACAATACAAGTACTCAACGAAATTGCAGGACTCAGAGCAACAATAGAAAAAACAACATTAATGGTACGACAAGACAAGATTAAAAACAAACATTAAACGCTACCAATTTTGAGGATTTAGGTGGACGTCATCATAGGGTCTACAGTCTGTCTGGTCATCGTTCAATCAAAAAGAAAAGCATGATGGCGAACTGTAAATATGCCAACCACTAAACATGCAGTGCGTTGCAACATGATATGACCCATAACCTCTTTTGATAAACTTTTTTAACAAGTTTAAAATATCATCTGATGACATTTAGTATGTTTCTATAATTGATTATTTGTTGTTGTTTTTTTTGTATTCTAAGATGGTGTGTTTTTCATATTCTTTGACACCATTTTTAACATGTGTGTAGTTGCCACCTTGGCATCAGTCAGTTTCATGTTCAACCATTAGTGACGAATGTTTAGTTATTTAACATTATGTGTGGTACTTTATAAACTATTATATCCCGAATGCAGCAAAATTCCCGCCCCGTTTGCAGCGCTTATTAGCTTCAGTTTCAACGTAGGCGTTACAAACATGGTGAACATTTATAGACAAATATCGTTTTATTTTTTCTAGTTTTGGTATATTGTATTAAATGAAGCAAATGTTCCCATAAAAATGCTAATGCCTCTTCAGGAATGTTTTAATTTCCCTCGTTAATTACATATAAATTGTCTCCGCCACTATATTTAACATGCATCAATAAAGAACAAGGGCAGACCAAATCGTGTGTATAAATGACTTAATGGAACACTAATTGGCAAATTACGATAATTACCCAGCCAGCATTCTCTATCGGGCCGACATCAAACCGATGTCGTTATTTATTTCGGTTATAATCTCGGCTGCAAATAGGCCTGACGTCGGCTGAACATATCTGCCAGATGTCAGCTAAACATCAAATTCATTATATTGCCAACATCCTTCAGTGAATTTTACTGACCACCCAGCCAGCGCAGTAGGTAGAGCATCGGATTACCAGTCCAAAGTATATATGTTTCGCAACATACAATATTATCGGGCGTTTACTTCCGTCCGAATTTTTCTATCAAATCAATACAATTTATACAGAAATGTTTTCATTATATATACTACCTATATAATATTTTTCTGTTGGTGTTTATCTCAATTAGCTCGATTGGAAAAATATTCATTAGCAATAAATAAAACTCTTGTGAATGTAGGTAACAAAATAATATCGGCCCATCGTCGGCTAAAACAAACATATATATTTATAAATATTTATAAATATTTTGAAAGAAATGTACTTATAATAATTTATTGCAATAGTTGTTTTGCATGGTGAACTTGTTCACCAAGCTTTAGTAACCATGTTTTTTCACGAATCCTAACTACAGTCTCACTGATAAATCGACGCATTGCCTGAAAAAGAAGACCCATATATTAACAGGTGTTTCTTCTTTTCTAGTGCGGATACCAATTAGGTAATGTCAATTAGAAATTTCAAATAATTTCCTCTATACATTGTTTAAGTTATATATCGTTTATGTAGCTATTCATCGTTTTGCTGTGCATTCTATAAATAGATCAATCATCGTCATTACGTGTTCATCACGTGATCTTGCGTAAAATGTATTCATACGCTGTATTGTTCTCCTAGGATAGTGTATTGAGATTTGTAACCAGTTAATTTTATAATTTATATCTTGCAAACACCATCAAACGCATATATTCCATCTTTCTTGGATTTATATATTTAAGAAATATACATGACCTTTATAGTCTTCATATAATAGTTAATAGGTTTGGTCAGTAATGGTTATCGCATAAGCTATTGCAACTTAGATTAATCACTCTCGATGGCTTCCTGGGTAAAACCAGTACTAAGCAATGTGGATTAATTATCTTTTAAAAGTTTAAATAACTTTGCCGCGGCGAGGATCTGGAGGTCGGCGCTCTACCACTGGACCACGCACTCCATAACTGAGTATATATGACGTCAATTGATCCCAAGTGACTATTTTTAGACTTCGGGTATATTCGGACACTCCGGTTTAGAGTAAGTCTCATTATAGTTCATCAACATTTGTATGAAGGATTGTTTGCTCAGTCGGGAAAACTGCAGTCACAGAAAACTATAAAGCGAGCTGGATGGGTTCGAATCTGAGCAGGACCCAATTTTGTTGTTTTTTTATGTAAAAACGTTTTTTTCATTCATGCCCAATGGTTTTAAAAAGGGTACATCAGGATTTTTCTAGAAACATCTTAAATTATAAAATTGTTCCAGTTCACGATATAAACACTATCAATCAAACCATTTTGTTAATGTCTAAAGTTTCAGAGCACCATATAGCTAGGGTAGAATCGCACGTAATATGCTGAAATTAACCCTGGTGCGTCACCTAGGATAGCACATATTACTGTGCAGAATGAATTTCTTTGCAAAGGAAAGATTTTGTAGGCTCATTATGTTTTGGTCATGCAGAATAAAATATATTAATATTTGTCAATTTTAAATCGGACACCTAGTCCCCCATAAAAAGCCTGATGTACTCCCTTTAAGACTTAAGTCGGAAAACAAATTGTGTGTGTGTGTGTGTGTGTGTGTGTGTGTGTGAGTGTGTGTGTGGAGAGTGGGGATATTTACGACTTTTATCTATGCGTCAATTTGGTAGAGGTAGAGTGAATGAATGAATGAATGAATGAATGAATGAATGAATGAATTAATGAATGAATTAATTAATTAATGTTGTTTAACGGCTCATCAACACAGTATACGTTATTTAAAGCCGCCCCAGAGAGAGGGGAAGGATACATAGGAATCCGGGAACTGTGCTCTACTCTTATTATCGAATAGATTCCTATGGTTCTTTAACGTGCTCGGAGGATAGACCGATACACGGGACCGCCCGGTTTACGTCCCCATCCGACGGACGAGGCTAAGAGAAAGTGTCTTGCCCAAGAACACAACGACGAAACTCAGTGGCACCACGGAGGATTGAACCCGGGCCTCCGGTTACAAATCCGCGGCGGTACCGACCGAGCCACGTCAGCCAGAGGTAGACCTCATCTGTTTTGAAACAAATTCGTAGAACCACAGTCCTGCCGCGCGTTAGTGAGTAGCTATCAAACATTCTTCAATGTGCGAACGTATGGCTGTAGCATTGAGAGATATACATTACACAAACGAGAGTAGATCTAAACACAAATGTGTTACCTTTCATTACAATTTTCAAATTATATGCAAAACTGATTGAATTATATTCTGTTAAGGCCAAAACACAAATAAGTTTAAAAACAAAATAAAGCAACAAAAAATGAAGCGCTTGAAAGTCGTGTCGGGGGTAAAAATGGCGATTCGTTTGGGTGACAGGAAACAAAACACTTTCTTGTTTAGGCCTAACGTAGTGAACGGAATTTACTGTGAGTTTGGTGATTATTGTCAACAGACAATTTGTTGACTTAAAAAAAAATCCACGTAAAAATTACAATTAGGGATATGAATCGTGAAATTCTCAGTAGCGTAGCCACCTATTAGGCCAAAAGGCCCGGGCGTCATGTTGACATACATGGTTGAAAAACTTACCAACGAAATAATTGTGTATGAACATCATGTTCAATATGAGTTGTGAGATCAAATCACAACGCTATCCCGAGAGCAGTGGTACTCCGAGTTGTGAGAATGAACTACAACGGTATCCTGAGACCAGTGGTATTTCGAGTTGTGAGAATAAATAACAACGGTATCCCGAGACCAGGGAAACTCCGAGTTGTGACATTAAAATCAAATCATCCGCGTCCCCCATCCTCCCACCACGACAAACCCCATTATCGCCATTTGTTTACCTCTGCCATAGAATAAATCGAAGAAAACAAATAACAAAAACCATGTCGGACTAGAAACAGCAGAATTATGGTCCATTAATTATTACAAAATCCTTGGTTTGCTTTGCTTAGCTCCTTCATTTTAGTTTTCATCGGATAAACAAAGGCTATATATCCCCGTTCCCACGCTGGGGGAATATTTTTGGGTATGATTTTCTGAAAGTTCATACAAAAAACTTCAAAATGAGATCTGTCTGCCGTCTGAGCATTGGGGCGTTTGCGTCTAACGCAAGTTACAATTACTTTATCATACTAGTCCAGAACACGTGGAATAAATTTGATTATGAGTAAAAAATGTGCATATGAACAACAAATACAACCTATATTTATGTTATTTAGGAAATGTTTAATTTAGACAACCTTTTCAACATAACGAAGATATGAATATATACTGTAGGTTACGTTACATCCTGTTTGTTACCAAAAAATCATAAATACCGTTAAAAAATAACTTAGACAATTATACTATGTGGACTTGCTATGAAGTTTGTGAAGCACTCATCTTCCTATTAGATAATATTTTCGTCAGGTATGGAACCACCTTTTATAGACAAATTGTTGGTATCCCTATGGGTACGAACTGTGCACCACTTGTCGCAGATTTGTTTTTATTTTGCTATGAAAGAGTTTTCATGTTGAGTCGTTCACCAGATACCCAGGCAGATGTTATTGAAGCATTTAATGACACCTCTCGGTATCTGGATGACATATTGAACATTAACCACCCTTTCTTTCCAACTATGGTTAACAATATATATCCTAAAGAACTTCAGCTTAACAAAGAAAATATACCTGATAATAACGCTTCTTTTCTTGAATATAGATCTCTCGATTGAAAATAGTGAAATAATTAGCAAAATCTATGACAAGAGAGGTGATTTTAATTTTGACATTGTTAATTATCCCCACTTGGATGGGGTTGTTCCCCGAGCAACTTCTTATGGGCTGTATGTGTCTCAACTTATTCGTTTTTCAAGAGCTTGTACTCGAGTTGAGGACTTTAATATTCGTAATCTTTGTATAATTAAAAAGCTACTCAATCAGGGTGACCGTTACCATAAACTTCGTAAAACCTTTGCACAATTTTATATCGTAGCCCTGATCTTCTTTCCAAATATAAAAGTAATTTAAGAACTATTCTGCGACAAGGACTATCACAACCTGACTTCTATGGTGATGTGATTTATAAACTTCGTAAGATTCTTGGTCATGATCACTTTCATACTATCTTTGTATGGCTTGTTAAAAAGTTTATCAAAAGAGGTTATGTCCCTATCATTTTGCAACGTACTGCATGCTTGGTGATGGACCCTTTTACAGTTCGCCACTATGCGTTCCTCTTTAATTGTATGATGACCGGACAGGCTGTGGACCCTATGATGACGCCTACCAAAAGCCCATTGGGACGGTGGCGTTTGATGTATGTCTATGATCCTTCTTGTCGTGCCCTTAATGGTTTATTCTCTTGTTGCTCTGGCTTCTGTCAAGTCGCCGTTGAGTACCTTCATTGTGGCTTTCTAGGCTATTTTGTTTTTGTATTATACTTATACGAGCATATTTGTGTTTTACTTATATTGCCTAATGATGCTGCCTTGTTGGTTAGAGATTAGATCATGGCGGGGATTTCTTTATTTATACTGTCCTGTTTTAATGGGATGACAGTAGGGTAAGTGTGAGGTTTGGTGCACCCTAGAACCGGTTTAAATCCCCAGTGGCCTACTTTGCCACAGACCGTTCCAAGGGCGGTAGCCCTATTGTCAACCCTTTTGTGTTTGTGATGTCGTTTACATTTGTTATTATTTGTGCCTTCTTGGTTGTCTTTGTGCGTGTTTGTTTCTGTGTGTTGTGGTTGATCCTCCTTGAATGCTACTTTCCCTGTCTGATCTTTTTATATTTTTACCAAAAGAAACCACCCCCACACTAAGGGAATTTGGAATGCTATTCTTTTCTCAAAGGGTATGTAATTTGCTACGAAGTGAAGTATGTATGCCAAATGAGAGTGGAGGCATAAGGGCGTGACCTCCATTCGAAATACTTTACCATTACCGTGTTTTGAAATTATAATACTCAAAAATAGTTTACCTGCAAATAAACGGTATGTATAGTTTATGTTATTTATCAAACGTTTAAAAAATCATAATCAAATGCAACAAAACATTTCCTGAAGACAATGTAGTTTACGTTACCTGATATAAACGGAAAATTTATGTTACCATTTAAAGTTATTTGTCATCTTGAATGTTTCCAGAAATAAAGGTTCTAGTTCTTTACTCAAACAAAGACTATGCTATTCATTAAATTAATATATACATGAATAAATGAATGAATGAATAAATGAATAAATGAATAAATGAATAAATAATAAAAATAATTAATTAAAAAGGAATGAATGAATGAATGAGTGAGTGAGTGAGTGAGTGAGTGAGTGAGTGGGTGGGTGGGTGGGTGGGTGGGTGGGTGGGTGGGTGGGTGGGTGGGTGGGTGGGTGAGTGGGTGAGTGAGTGAGTGAGTGAGTGAGTGAGTGAGTGAGTGAGTGAGTGAGTGAGTGAGTGAGTGAGTGAGTGAGTGAGTGAGTGAGTGAGTGAGTGAGTGAGTGAGTGAGTGAGTGAGTGAGTGAGTGAGTGAGTGAGTGAGTGAGTGAGTGAGTGAGTGAGTGAGTGAGTGAGTGAGTGAGTGAGTGAGTGAGTGAGTGAGTGAGTGAGTGAGTGAGTGAGTGAGTGAGTGAGTGAGTGAGTGAGTGAGTGAGTGAGTGAGTGAGTGAGTAAAAAATACAAAATAATGAATCAAACAATCAATCAGTCATTAAATAAATAATATCTGTTGCGATGTGCAAAATAAACACGAAGTTTACATACCATTTAACATTATATGTAATGTTGGACTTTTCCTGAAAATGGTGCTAGTATTTTACTTTTAACTTTGACTTTTCAAAAAATGTAATGTAGTTCATTAGTATAAATAAATGTAATATCTAAAAATCTACAAATAATAAATAAAAAGTTTTATAAAGGTGCATAAGTCTGTTTATAAAACTTTGTTTTACTAGTTATTATGGAATCTTCCTTTTGTTACAATGTATCCTACTACTGAGGCAAATCCCGAAGTATAATCATATTTTGCCCCCATCCAATGTAAGTTAGTCGCTTTATTCTGGTTATTTGGACACAATACTACAACAACTAACTCGTATCAAAGGCAGACACATAGGGGAAAATGACATTGAAATGCACATGTCTTCATTTTAACGCAGGTGTCCAATGTTCTTTGAGCATGACGATTGGAACTACGCATTTTCAGTATATTTAATGACACTCTGAGTCTGGACACAAACCGTCCCCGGGTTTAAACTTCTCCAAAACAGGAGATTCAGTGTCCCTTATCCACAAGTCACATAACTATTCAGAAACTATCACTCGACATGAAATTTCCAGACTAGCATCACCGGATTCAGTAGAAATTATGCATTATGGATAATACCGTTGATGGATTACACGTCACTGTAGAGCAAAGCTGGTAGAGGTCACTCTCCAGATGGCAAATGTACGAAGTTTGCACAAAGAACTGCATCCATTCCAAACAAAGAACAGTGAGAAATACTTGAAAAGAACCACGGAATCTATCATTGGTTCACAAACCCATTCGGAGTTAATATCAATGACTACGAGTTATACAGCCGATCGTCTGGGTTCGTATTCATAAGCTTCTTAGCTTTAGTAAAATTGAAACTGTCGTAAAAAAAATGCTCGGTAGTGCCGGTGAGAGATTAACAAGGATATTTGAAAATATGTTTTTTACTTAAGTAATAATTTCTACTTAAGTTGCTTTATGAATACGGACCCTGGTGTTCCAGCACAGAGAGATATTGCTGATGGCCTATTATCGCATCATGCTGAGAATGTCATGAAATAGTTTGTCGAAGACTTGTTAGTTGACACGCCGACCTGATCCCATTCCACGATCCAATCAAGTGAGCCAAATTGTAAACCTGTTCATTCACTGAATAAAGTGATTTAGATCAAAGCAGAACACATTATATTTGATTAATTGGTTCTCATATGTATCAGACATAAGACAGATATTAAGTTGATGCTATCATATCTTCCAGGCTCAGTACCATAGTCCTTGCACCAGCTGATGGTAATTCAGCTAGAAATGACAAATCAAATCCAAATCACTCCACTGCTTAGAGGCATCATTTGAACCGACTACACAGCGACCTACCGAATGTACTGTGTATATGTTTGAAGGTTTGAAGGTAATGCAACACCCAAGAGTCAGTCTTCAGTTCCTGGCACGTGTGACGATTTGGCAGAGCTGGTGTTTGACCTACTACTAAATCTATCAAGTAGTTTGGGTGCAAGAGACGAGGGGAAACCCCAACTTTCCTGTTGTCAGGACCAAAACCAAATACCCATTGGGATTTGAAGAAGTGCATGAGTAATCATGAAAATACGACACAATACGGGTATGGAGAAGATAGTGTCTGCCTATACGGCAAACTTCAGTACAGGAATGTCAAATAAGTTTTCACGTAAATTCAAATGCCAACATCTCAAGCTTTTTGCCGCCATGTCACTTTCTATAATCATGCATTTGAACATGTACACTTCGAAATGTTTTTGTTGCGCCATACTGACTTTGACTGGACTATTGGTGATATTGCGTCACAATAGTTGGTTGACATCATGGTCAAAGAGCCGATCATTGAAGAAGGAAGCGATAATGGGCGGCAAAATAATTATGGAAGCCAACAACCTGATTGATATTTAGTTTGAAGAAAGTGATGACGATGAATAGAGTAATCATGAGCTCAACTGGTGTAATATATTTCCATGAAAATGCTTGTTAGTTATCTCATAGATCTATATATTTATATCTGTTAGTAACGCAAGTAACGTTTAATACATTTTGTCAATATGCTGGCATCGCTTATTTCGTTAAATTTGATTATGTAGGAATACATTAGCATTGACAATTTTGCCTATAATTTACTATTTCTTTTTTGAATTTGGTAACGTAAATAAATACGGAAGTGTAGTGTAATTATATGCAAACTTCATTTCGTTCAATGTTTGGCTAATTCAAAACAGTATATAAAGGTAAATCATCCATGTTTGTATCTGATACTTAGATGTCGTATTTAAATAAAATGATGCAAACTTAATTGGTAAAGTACATAACGTTTAATACATGAGACATAATTTCATGTCTGTTCAAACCTTGTTTTTACCATCGATGATGTCTAAAGGAATGTTGTAATAACATATTTATTAGTTAATTGGCTGTTGTTGTTTTTTCTTAATTTCTGGTAACACACGAAATATAGAAAATCATTTTTTTTAAAAAAGCACAATGTAACGGATAATACAAAAACCACATCATGGATAAGTATGCCTGTAATAACCTATCATGTTTAGAATAGTTTTAGGGTATAAAATATTTAATGTTCATAATTTCTTAAACCAAACGCCTTCATTCAACAAGTTAACGTAGAGTATGGTGCCGTAGACTTAATAACGCATGTATCCAATGTAGAAACATTAAGTGAAATGAAATTTTGTATTTTAAAGGCATAAATAATGTTCAAAATGAGTTGTTGCAGTCAATTATATCTAGAGGAATGTTGCTATACAATATTTAATAGTTTATTGGATGATTTGTTCTAATTTCTTTTTTAACATGCGGAAAATAAAAATGATTTAAAAATGCACAATGTAACGGACATTCCAAGAACCGAACATTATTTTCATCATGGACACGTATGTCAGTGATATCTGTAAAATTTCGAATACTTTTCGGCAGTAACATCTATAATTTCTTAATGTCTTAAGTTAACAAACTTAATTTAACAGGATAACGTAAATCATGGCAACGTAGGATTAATAACGCAGGTATCCAAGGTATAAAAAGTACGTGAAGCAAAAGTTTGTGTCATAAAAAGCATGAATAATGAAGACAAATTAAAATATAAACCATTTCTTCCATACCTATTTATTCTTCAAAATACAGTAAACGTATTTAATTATTGATATGTAACGTATTCTACACCCTATGACACAATAACGCCCCCATGCTCAGATGGCAGACAAGTTGCAAAACACTACATATATAATGGGCTTTCAAAAAAATAGGGTCTGCAAAATTCCCCGGGGAGGGAGGTTTTACCTTATTAGCTCACGGCCTACAACACATTATTCACTGACGACATTTAGCGTTATTTGTATTAGATGTTTGTTTGTTTTGTGTTTTTTTTTTGTTTTTTGTGTTGTTTTCAAAAACTGCTACATAAAATATACTTGTATTTATATTTTAAAATTAAGTGTATTCATGCAATAATTTACCTTGATTTCTTAACATTTCAAACACGAATTGTCTTTAAAACGTGTTACGTTTTAAAATAACAATTGTTTCTATTAATAATATATGAATGGTATAAATCATTTAAGATAAATATAACCTGGTATATATAGATTCGTCTGATAAATAAGTAAACCTGTATAGAGGTGTATATATCTATGATTAATATATTGTATAGATCTACATGTTTATCTAATTTAAACAAAATCATTACAGAAGGACATATGTGATTTGCACGTTTATTTATTCCACGTGCAAATCACATATTTCTTTCAGCTTGTTTGGCCAGTTTATTCGTTTTATCATTGTGAGATTAATGATATATACGTCTTTTGTTTCAAACATATGTTTTAAATAATACTGCAACTTAGAGCAACATCAAAAAGCAGTAAATGTGAATATGGTAATTAAAAATAATCATACCTAAAGTGGATTCGAACCAACTACCGACGAGGAAAAAATATCATCTTATGTCTAGCGCCTCTATCCACTGAGCCAATATTTTCTACTTCCTTCTATGTCCTAATGACTAGACCATATACATATGTTGTGTTATATGTTGATGTTATTATATACCTGTACATCCCTATGTATCTATAATTCATAATTTTGATAGAGCATCATCAAAAAAACTGACCAATCAGTGACCAGAAATAAGACATAACAATACATTCTGGTAGGTGATAAACTCGGTCTTTATCCTTGATGTTCAACCAAGTTTACTGTTAAAATTAAGGTATTTACAGTGTGATTATTTTGAAAACCTGCATATTTCATACACATTTATGCAAATTGATTCAAAATGTGTATCTTTCAAAATCGAAACTTGAAAATTATCATCTTTTTACTCTGCCAAAGATTTTTATTTTACTATAGAACCCAAGGATAAAAACCGAGTAACACACTTTTTATCACCTAGTGAAATCTCAACATTTTGGCAATGCAAAATTAAGAATTGGATATCTGTTTATGTACAGGCGAGGTTCGATTTATCCTAAACGATTTATAATACACATCTATTTATATTAACAACAGCTTGAACAAGTTCAATAACCAGTCCAATTGGATATTATGACGAAGTTTGGTAGAGATCAGATTAAAAATGAAGGAACTATAAGTTAACAAAGCAAATTATAGAATTTTAAATAACTCAATGGTTATAATTCTGCAGTCTGTTAGTTGTTTAAATTTGTCCACTCTTTCTTCTATGACAGAGGTAACTCGATTTAATGGGGTGGGGGTGGAAGAAATGGCGGGGATGTGGGTTTGGAGATGGGAGGACGGGCTGTAAGCCAGAAATGGCTGGTTTTAAAACTTATCCGAGATTGCATCATGATGTTAACATTTTGGGACAAAGCGCAATTAAGCATGTTTGACTTATTTATATATATTTATTTTTTTTGGCCCACCTTCTCAACCCCTTTTATCTGCTCCTTTCTTTCGCCTCCCCTCACTCCGTCTTCCGCCAGCTCTGCTATTGTCCCTCCTACTAGATGGTGATCTGTTCTGACATACTTTCTGCTGAAGCCTCGCTGTATATTCCGTTTCTGCGACGACTCTCGCTGTTCACCCGCAGTTCACCTGATTTTTCTCTTTTTTCCTTCGGATTGTACTGTTTCTGGGACATTGCTGATATGTCTTCTGTTATTGTCTATTGCTGTGAAACAGCCTCCCCCTAGTACTCAATGGTACTCCATTCAAGCTACTATGCCACTACTAGGCTACTGGCCACTGCATACTTTAGACGCGCCATACGAAGAACCAACGTATTTCTGTCTACAGCTTCCCTTCTTTCAGTGAACGTCGGCCTAACATCGTCACAAGTCAGCAGTGAGGTACTAACTACTCATGAAGCAAATTTGAGGGTCGAGAAGGTGGATTTTTTGCCGAATGGTAATGAATGATAAGCAATGAATAAATGAAAGATGATAATGGAGAGACCAGCATCCGGCGGGGTTTGAACCCACGACCTTCCGCTTGTGGGCCCAGTGCTCTACCACTGGGCTATAGAGGCATGTTTGACTTATGCATGTGCCATAACTTTTATGTTTTTAGTATGATACACTACATAAAATAAATAAATATTTAAAAATCTATCGGGAGTGGGGTTGGCTGTGGTTCCTGGATGCTACATTTTCTGTTCCAAGTTTACGTCTGCTTTTGAGTCAGAAATGGCTGTTTTTCAAACTTATCGGAACTTTTACTGATATTAACATTCTCTATATGTTTTGTATGATTGGAAAGTCCTGCAGTATTAACAAAGCAGAACTCAGCACTATTCATTAAAATCTGCTGCAGTTTCTGTTGAAATTTGACTGGTTATTGAATTTGTTCACGGTTTCAATTATATGTACACTCTGACCTAGTTCGGGAAATATCAAATACAAAATGCTAGTAGCTAAGTAGCTAGAGATTTAAAAAAAAAAAATCACTACATCAAGAGCTATAAATCTGCGGTTACTGGTCGGATCTTCAATTTCAGATTTGTCCGAGCTTTCATTAATATCAACAATCTGTCCGAGTTTGGTACAGCTCAGATGAAAGTGCTAACGAAGCAAATTATAGCTGGTTTAAATAATTTAAGGGACATAACTCTGCTGGTTTTGTCAAAGATGTCTGTTTTTTAACTTGCACGAGCGTATAATGACGTATAATAACATTAACATCCTGTAAAAGATCTGTTTAAATCAAGCGAAAAAGAAGAAGCTAGGAAGGATCTTAAATCGACGCAAAATACAGCATTTTTCAAGAAATCAAGGGCCATAACTCTGGTGTAACTAATTATTTAGCTGGTGTTCGAGCTTTCCCGAGCTTTTATTTATATAAGACACTTACAAAGTTTAGTAAACCTAAAATTCAAAATAAAAGTGCTTAAATGTTAATATAGCATGGCCAGTAAAACCAGGGCCATATCGATCAAGCTGGTTTTCGGACGGACGACGACTGACGTCTGACGACGACGGACAACGCTCCATCCCACACCCTCGCCTGGTATTTGGACAGTATATCTGTGTGCAATACAAGTGGACACAAATGTGTCTCAAATGTGCCTTATTGCCACGATATATTTTAGGCGAGTTACATATGTATTGATACAGTTATGCAGGTTGAGACTTACATGTCTTGAAAATGACCGGACAGGCTGTGGACCCTATGATGACGCCTACCTAAAGCCCATTGGGACGGTGGCGTTTGATGTTTGTCTATGATCTTTCTTGTCGTGCCCTTAATGGTTTATTCTCTTGTTGCTCTGGCTTCTGCCAAGTCATTGAGTACTTTCATTGTGTCTTTCTAGGCTATTGTATTTTTGTATTATATTTACACGAGCATATTTGTGTTTTACTTATATTGCCTATTGATGCTGCCTTGTTGGTTAGAGATTAGATCATGGCGGGGATTTCTTTATTAACAATGTCCTGTTTTAATGGGATGAAGTAGGGTAAGTGTGAGGTTTGGTGCACCCTAGAACCGGTTTAAACCCCCAGTGGCCTACTTTGCCACTGACTGTTCCAAGGCGGTAGCCCTATTGTCAACCCTTTTGTGTTTGTGATGTCGTTTGCATTTATTATTGATTTTGTCTTCTTGTTTGTCTGTTGGCGTGTTTGTTTTTGTGTTTTGTGGTTGACTGTCCTCCTTGAATGCTACTTTCCCTGTCCGATCTTTTTATATTTCTTGAACAATATTGTAACGCCTTTGAACGGTCAGTGATGAAAGAGACCGCTACTGAACTTAAACCGACTTGTACCACACTATGGTTCTTCAAACGTATATTTTTTTCATGCAAAATAAAACGGTGAATAAAGTATTCTTGCATACCGAACAAGGATATCCGTCATTTTATCAGGCCTAGATATTTCCATCTCACCCTAGGGTCGAGATAAAATCCACGCGCGCCAACATCCGCTATGCAGGACAATATGCAAAACGTTAGTAGCGATTAAAACACTTATACCGAATGCTGAAGTTCCCTATCATCACCGGATACCCATGAAAGATTCTTATATTCCCCGACAGGCTGTACATTCTATCAAACTAGGCAACATGTAAAGCCGATATAGGTAAAACACAATGATGATCATATGTATATGAATATTTATCACATAACTTACGGTGTGGGAGTGAAAGAACACCATTCTATATTTTCGATATACCACAAGTTATATAAGTATGCAAATAAGCCTAGTATTCGCTGTCAAAAGAAATCGATTATGACTATGATACAATTCCCACGGTTTATGTCGATTTCGCGTGTTAAAGTGACAGGCACAATGCAACAAAAGTCGATATGTGAGTTATGTGATAAATAGAATCTAACATTCGTTCTGATTCAGTATTTAATTTATTAAACTCGTTAGCAAAAATGATATAATTCTCAGCAAGAGATTCGTATTATATCATTTTGCCAACTCGTTTAATAAATCCAATAAAGAATGAATTGAATTGGGGTTTTAAGGCGCGCCAACACATGAAAGGTTATATGGCACCTAACAGGAATGAACATGCCAGGCTCATCCTCCATGTACATAGATATAAAATATGGAGAACGGTCCTAGAACCTTCTCACTCTGAACTGCAGAGTTGCTGCAAATTCTATTGTATACACTCCATTCCTATTGTAGAGGAACATTAAACGTTACCTTCATTTGTTTCAGAATTTGGGTAAAATCATCAAAGAGCCCACAATCTGTCCAGTCATTGTACACATATTCAAAGAGGAAAGAATAATGGCTACATTTAAAGGGGTCAACTACCAAACATAAAGTGCGTTGTTGATGTGTCATTATAACTATTATTGGCATACTGATACGATCTTCAACTCAACAGGCTAAAAACTGTTTAGCTGACTGAAAGTTAGTCAGGCCTGTTTACCTGCATGTATTACATGCATCAGTAGAATGCAATTCAATATATTCGAAATTTCCAGTAATAACGTTTAAAGTTCAAAATATTTCAGATTCAATAACATTCACAATGTGGTTTCTTGCAAACAATTATGATAATTTTATTCAAACAGTGTGGTCAAGTTTCATTGGCAAGCCTTTTCTAAGATCGTGTTTTTTGTGTGTGTTTTTTACAACTGTGGAATGAATGTCAGAATAATGAGGTTCAATGGTCTGGTGACCTGAATTTAAACGTCGCCGGTGCAATTAATCGATTTAACAGATTAAAAAGCACTATGTGTTAATGAAATCGTTTAAAGCTAACTATGATTGTGATGTCAAACAAATGACTTGATCGTTTAGAAGGTAACGAAAAATATAAACATATTTTGGTTTAAATAGTATGTTTAATCAGAACCAGCAGTTGTATTTCATATGCAATTATCATTATCCGCTATAGCTATTCGTTTACGTATTATCTGTTGTTGTATCCACTCGGGCAGTTCATTAAAACGTTCTCTACACTCTGTCCTTTTTGCGGCAACATCTTCTTTCCTTCCCGTCCAGTATTCGTCTGCAGAAAATGCACTTTTGATATACACTAAATGTACGGCATGCGCAATAAAGCCTTCTCTTAAATATATACTTGATCCAAATCTAACAATCGTGTTGATTGCATTTGTTTGAAGCTCGTCATATCCATACAACAAAGCAGTTGATAAGATTTTGAAGCAAGCTAATGCGGCTTCTGTCCGATCCAATTCTGTGGAAAGGTTGCGGGCAGAACCAATTTTTTCGTTACACGTCTGTTTAACTTTTTGATACTCAGACTGAAGCTTTTGATTCAACACAGCTTTGCATACCTTTATTGATCGCTTAGCTTGGTACTCCTCGGCTGGCCTAATAATACTGTATATGTTTTCTTCTGAAAATTAAAGTAATTTAAATGAAATACTGTACAGAAGCAGAAATACTAACTGTTGGGCAAAACGTCCTAATTGACATTGGTGACAATCGGAGACAAAATCGTGCCACGGAATATTTCTTAGCAAACTGTTGCTACAGGTGCGAGAAGCATTGTAAAAACTCTTCAAGTTTTCTAAAGTTAACCATTCTATAAACAATAATTTAACCGCAATCAGTGTCCTTTATAATAAATCTACGTTTGCATATACGTTTAAGATGTTCTTGTTATTGTATGCTGATGATATTGTATTCTTAGGAAATGCTAAATGCTGCAGAAGAACTGCAGCATTATTTGAACCTTTTTAAAGGCATATCGGATACCTGAAAATTGAAGGTAAATACATCAAAAACAAAAGTTATGGTGTTTAGGAAATGTGGAACATTACCTAGACATTTATCTTTTACATATGATGGATGTGACATTGATAGTAATAGATTTACTTAAAAATAGTGTTTAAATCTGGTGAGTCATTTTCTGAAGAACAAAATACCCTTGCAGGTCATGGTCATAATGCAGAATAATAAGCAAAATAAGTTTAATAAATATTTATATTTCCTACATATATTCAATCAAAAATAAATTGGATTTATTTGATAAATTGGTTTCGCCTATTATAAATTACTGTAGTCAGATTTGAGGTCTGTCACAGACAATTCCTATACAAAGAGCTAATTTGCAGTTCTGCAAAATCAAATCCTGAATATTAAAATGACGAGCAGTACCCAAATAAAATAAATTGGGCCTCATTGTTAAAACATGTCTTATGTTCTTTCGAGCTATATGAGTCGTGGTTAGCCGAACCTATTGGACATACAAAAGTATTCGTACGCATGTTTTGAACAGCGATGATATGACCGTTTGTCCAAAATTGGCGCAGCCGCTTGGGGCTTTATTTTATGTACAGATATCAGATTTTTGTTTTCAACCTTATTTGAATATTTTTAATTCGACAAAATGTTGCGCTGCAGTGACAAAACCAAGAGTTATCATCTCACAGATTACAAATATAAGCTGGTACATGACCATGGTGTAGTTCTAATAGATTACCAGTAAATTAACGACTGTTTTCTTGTAACATTTTGGAGGATGAATTTAATTTAGTTTTAGATGCAAACTTCACAGCGACTTACGAAAACAATATATTGATATGTACTTCTGGGATAGACCTAATGATTAAGTTTGTTAACCTGATGAGTTCTGATAAAAGTAACAAAAAGTTTAAAAAATAGGCCTGCATATGTACATGTTTTCGAAAAAAAAAAATCTCTTATGTATGCAGTATATTTTATCTTCGAATGTGTGAATGTGATTACTAGTATATAATAATACTAGTATATTATAATTTTATTTGTTTCATGTTTTCATAGTTCAATTTTAAAAATTAAAAAGCACATTACATAACACTATACTTTTGTTTTCGATATTTTACATTTTCAAATGTAATTGCTTGATGATTAAAAATACCTATTACAAGCAAGAAACAATATAAAAAAATAATATTAACAGATAACATTAATTTGCTGGCATAATTATATTTTGCTATTCATAATAAGTATTGTAAATTTAAGATGTTATACAGAAAATGAGTTTGTCGTTGCTGTTCCTAAAATGATTGGAACGTGGCGTGGTCGTTCGGCCATAGAATGTACTATATGTATAATAACATGTTCTATAAGTAACATTGGTACAATGTGTATTCGCTGTACCGATAACCTTCACTGTGATAACAGAGACGGCCGAGCAGGATCGATATGAACTAAACGTCGTAGGGTTTATCCGGCCGTCTGGATAATATGTGTTTGCATGTGGCGGAGTCGCCACTTGAATGAAGTACTTTACAATACAGTAGTTGTATATGTGGGTTCATTCAGAGTTGTTTTATTATTACAGGATCGAGTTAAACATTTAATCTGTCAATGACTTATTTTTCAAGTCGTCGTTCCAGTGTGTCATTTGGAGATTTATATTATGTGTATACTTGTTTAATTATTTGAAAATACCGAAATCGGTTGTACACTCAATAAAATTTTGCTTTGAATAAAATAAAAGATGTGTTCGATTTAAAAAACGAAAAATCTGCCAGAGAGTGGAGCAGACGTCCTCACCCACTCCCAGCTAACGCTAAATCGACAACGGCCGAGCAAACCCGTCGATAGTCACTCTCTTTTTTCGACTGGTTCTCAGAATAAAGTATTAAAGCAGTATTTTCCAGTCCAAAATATGTATCACAATCATGTTTATATTCATAAGTCGGTAAGAACACAAGCTAAAGTGAAAAATGAACATTCCTGATACTGATATGTGTTAGTGACCGACAACCCCGAACCCGCTCTGCGTGCATTTATAACGGTATTATTGCAGTGTATTTTGTCGTCATGTGCTTTTAAGCTCCTTGGATTATTTGAATAAAAGTTTTCAAAAGTTGTACTATCATTTACCTGTGATCTGTTTCTGCACATCCGGGTTTAAATCTAAACAAAGACTATAACGTTAATATCCTATTTAGATATCAGCTGTGAATATTTAACCGTGTGTGTGTGTGTGTGTGTGTGTGTGTCGTTCTAAGGTTTATAGTCCCTCCGCCAACAAATACAGAACAAGCGCAATCCGGAGACACGTATGTTGAACGGAATGGTCACAATAGAGTCTGGACTTGTGAATATTTAACCTCGTCAAATAGGGATATATCTGGGCTAAAGCTCAATAACGTCACATACTGTGTAAATCTCTCAATACGATTCATTGGCCGTTTCGTTTAGTTTATTTTTTAGAACATACTATATCCAATATCGAGCCCTATTGTAAAAACCGGTTTTGAGCAGGAAATACACAAGGGCTATCGTGACATTAGTTTAAATAGTGTGTGTAAGACTTATTGAAACTATATACGATGGAGGGGGTGCGTGGCCTGTGGGGGTGGACAACGATTATTTCTGGTATGATGTTAATGGCGTTATATTTTGTTATCTGCTTTTGTGAAATTATGTGAATTGTTATCTGCTATCCGTAATCTATATCGAATGACGAGAAAAAATATTTTTGTCTGCACGCCCCCTCCCCCACACACACACCCACATTCCCCACAACACCCCTCTTACTGTTAACTGTTTGTAATAGTTTTAATTCTTTGTTATCTGTTATCATCAAATTCAATTTGTTTTTATCATATTATGAGACCCACCCCCGACCCCATGCTCAAGATAAATAAGATGTACTAGATAAGTTTAACCTTATTTCTGGTCTCAAGTTAAATACATCCAAATGTACCGTACTAAGAACAGGCAGTCTAAAACGTAATGATATAATCTAATGTGCAAACACAAGTTTCATTGGTGCTCTGATAATGTAAAATGATTTGGAATGAGTGTTTCATACTGACAAATCTAAACACTTCAAATCAAATTTAACACCTCAAATAAATGCTTGTTTGTAATTGTTTGACACAATGGCAGCACAGAAAGCTGCCTATCCTTGGGAAAATTACTGTGCTAAAATCATTTGCATTACCCAAGTTGATTTGTCCCTTGACAGTACTTTCGAACCATCCAAAAGAATATATAAAAAGTATAAACGACACCATTTGATTTGTTATGGGTTAGCAAAACTGAAAAAATTAAAAGAGAAGTTATTACTCGAGATTATGAAGATGGAGGACTGAAAATGAGCGATTTAAATAATTTTTTGAAATCTCTAAAACCTGGCTGGATAAAACAAATATTTGACTCTGAAAATAACGGCAAATGGAAGATTGTTTATGCCGATAAAATTTCAAATTATGGTAGTAAATTGTTACTTGAATGTAACTCAAATAAACCAGATATGAAAGTGTTGTTTCAAAATAATGTTTTTTTACAAAGTGTTTTAAGTGCATGGCAACACATTCACTGTCAAAATCAAACAAGCGTAATAGGTAAAGAAGTCATGTGGAATAACTCAAACATAAAAGTAGGAAATAAAACAATTTTTAAAAGTCCTGGTTTGATAGGGGAATACAAATTATAGAACAAATATATGATTATAGAAAAAAAAGAGTTTTACACTTTTAAAGATCTAACCGATATATATGAGATCCCTAAACACGATTTCTTATTTTATATGTCTATACTATCATTTAAAGTATACCAAAAGATTGGAAATCAAAATTAAAGTTTTAGAAAATGTAAGAAGAAACGAGACACTCCTAAACAAATTGTTAAATTCTAAACAGGCTAATAAATTGTTATATGAACAACAAATGAAATGAATACTGACAGAAAAATAGAAATTAAATCAGACCAAAAATGGAAAGCTTTTACAAATACTACATTAACCTGGAAAAAGATATGTATGCTGCCAATGAAAGCAACTATAGTTAAAACATATTTATTTTACATCGATTGCGAAACAAGACTAATCACTCTCGATGGCTTCCTGGGCAGAACCAGTACTAAACAATGTGGATTAATTATCTTGCTCAAGGATAAATAACGTGGACGTGGCGAGGAACGAACCCACGACCTCTCGATCTGAAGTTCGGCGCTATACAACTGGTTCACGCACTCCACTATAGATACGAAACTCAAAGAATTTCAATATAATACTATAGAGGATCTTACATGAGTATTCATTCATTATTGAATTTATTAAACTAGTTGGTAAAATGATATTATGCGAGGCTCTTACCGAGCATTATATCATTTTTGCTAACGAGTTTTATAAATTCAATAATGAATGAGAACGAATGTTAGATTCTATTTATCACATAACTCGACTTTTATTGCATTTTGCCTGTCGTTTTAACACGCGAAACCGACATAAAAACCGTGGGAATCGGATCATAGTCATTATCGATTATTTTGACAGCGCATAATAGGCTTATTTGCATACTTATATAACTAGTGGTTTATCGAAAATATATAATGGTGTTATTCCACTCCCACACCGTAAGTTATGTGATAAAAATATGTAATGCACATAATACCGACAAATAAATTTGTATTCAAATGCAATATTGTTCAGTCCAACCTCTGCGACTTTTGCAGAATGCATATTGAATCTGTAAATCATTTGTTCTGGGAATGTAATATTGCTCAAACGTTTTGGTCGGAGTTAAAAACATACATTTCCGGCTTAAACTTAACCACAGATTTGAACATTGACACTATATATTTTGGCACAACTTATTTTTCTACCAACAATACAATAAAAAAACTTATTAGTGGAAAGTATTTTATTTTTAGAAATAAATGCGCAAACACCATTCCTAAATCTATATAGACGAATCGAAATTGAACAATATATAGAGAAATATAAAACTCGGACAGGGAAAGTAGCATTCAAGGAGGACAGTCAACCATAAAACACAGAAAAAAACACGCAAACAGACAAACAAGAAGGCAAAAGTATTAATAAATGCAAAGGACATCACAAACACAAAAGGGTTGACAATAGGGCTACCGTCTTGGAACGGTCAGTGGCAAAGTAGGCCACTGGGGGTTTAAACCGGTTCTAGGGTGCACCAAACCTCACACTTACCCTACTGTCATCCCATTAAAACAGGACAATGTAAATAAAGAAATATAATACAAAAAACAATAGCCTAGAAAGCCACAATGAAGGTACTCAATGACTTGGCAGAAGCCAGAGCAACAAGAGAATAAGCCATTAAGGGCACGACAAGAAAGATCATAGACAAACATCAAACGCCACCGTCCCAATGGTAGGTGTCATCATAGGGTCCACAGCCTGTCCGGTCATCGTACAATTAAAGAGGAAAGCAGAGTGGCGAACGGTTAAAGGGTCCACCACCAAGCATGCAGTACGTTGCAACATGATAGGGCCATAACCTTTTTTGATAAACGTTTTAACAAGTTAAACAAAGATAGTATGAAAGTGATAATGACCAAGAATCTTACAAAGTTTATCAATCACATCACCATATAAGTCATGTTGTGATAGTACTTGTCGCAGAAGAGTCCTTAAATTACTTTTATATTTGTAAAGAAGATCAGGGTTACGATAATAAAATTTTGCAAATGATTTACGAAGTTTATGGTAACTGTAACACTGATAGTTATAGTTTATAGCTGTTTAGTTATACAAAGATTACGAATATTAAAGTCCTCAACTCGAGTACAAGCTCTTGTAAAACGAATAAGTTGAGACACATGCACCCCATAAGAAGTTGCTCGGAGAACATACCCATCCAAGTGGGGATAATTAACAATGTCAAAATTAAAATCATCTCTCTTGTCATAGATTTTTCTAATTATTTCACCATTTTATTGCGAACGATAAATTAGAATTAGGGACACATGAGCAAAAATGGCGAAACTTTATCAACTGGTCTATCAAGTATAATTAGTAGCGCCAAATTAGACAAACCGAAACTCACCGTACCATTTCATTTCTTCTGTTTGTATTGTTTGTCTTACTTCCCTTCATTTCTTCTATATACTACTTCTTAATCTACTCTCTATTTAACTATTTAAACTGTTTCACTGGAAACTTGTATTGGTTAAGTCTATGAACATATCATGAATAAAATACTGTATGATAGAATATATGACATGTACAAAGCCCTAGAAACTAATCAAGCTGTATTTACTACAAAATGACAACACATCTCAGGATTAGGCGCAGGAAAAATATTTCTTGGTATCTTGATACTATCGTTATGCATTATTGTATGATATGACTTACATGATAATATCGTTATGCATTATTGTATGATATGACTTACGTGATAATATCGTTATGCATTATTGTATGATATGACTTACATGATAATATCGTTATGCATTATTGTATGGTATGACTTACATGATAATATCGTTATGCATTATTGTATGATATGACTTAAATGATAATATCGTTATGCATTATTGTATGATATGACTTACATGATAATATCGTTATGCATTATTGTATGATATGACTTACATGATAATATCGTTATGCATTATTGTATGATATGACTTACATGATAATATCGTTATGCATTATTGTATGATATGACTTACATGATAATATCGTTATGCATTATTGTATGATATGACTTACATGATAATATCGTTATGCGTTATTGTATGATATGACTTACATGATAATATCGTTATGCGTTATTGTATGACATGACTTACATGATAATATCGTTATGCATTATTGTATGATATGACTTACATGATAATATCGTTATGCGTTATTGTATGACATGACTTACATGATAATATCGTTATGCGTTATTGTATGACATGACTTACATGATAATATCGTTATGCATTATTGTATGGTATGACTTACATGATAATAACGTTATGCATTATTGTAATATATGACCTACATGATAATATCGTTATGCATTATTGTATTGTATGACTTACATGATAATAACGTTATGCATTATTGTAATATATGACCTACATGATAATATCGTTATGCATTATTGTATGATATGACTTACATGATAATACCGTTATGCATTATTGATATGACTTACATGATAATATCGTTATGCATTATTGTATGATATGACTTACATGATAATATCGTTATGCATTATTGTATGATATGACTTACATGATAATATCGTTATGCGTTATTGTATGGTATGACTTACATGATAATATCGTTATGCATTATTGTAGGATATGACTTCGGCCGTTTCCAAAGGTCCATTATCATACTCTCTTTTACATAATAATATCGTTATGCGTTATTGTATGGTATGACTTACATGATGATATCGTTAAGCATTATTGTATGATATGACTGATAATATCGTTAGGCATTATTTTATGATATGATTTACATGATTATATCGTTATGCGTTATTGTATGATATGACTGATAATATCGTTATACATTAGTGTATGATATGACTTACAAATGTAAATCTGGTGAAATAAAATATCAAATCATAAAAACAATGAACAACTAGACCATGACCATGACAAAATCATTCCTGTCAAATTTTGAGTTTGTAGTCCAGCTGTTCTTGAATTTTCGCGAAGGCATGATTTCGGGACGGACCGACATACATTTGCACAGCAATATGCACCCCCACCCCACTTCTTCGAAAGGGGTATAATAACCCTCCATCCTTGGCACTGGACTCAGCTCTAAAACTAGGCTCGCCTGAACCATTCGCCAAATCGCCATAGGCGAAAGGTTACCCGAACTTGCGAATGAAAATCGTAAGAAATATATAGCACATTCGCCAGACATCGACAGTATGGCGAATCCAAATTTCCAACCGATCTAGGATCCCGAAATCTGATACAAATAAATCTTTCACTGTATATGATTAATGTCGAATCAAGGCTTTTAAACAAGTCATCATTAATGGCATGCTGATCACTTTAGAAAAAGTCCCATTTCAATATCACTTATAATTCTCAAGAATTAGTCCCTACACACTTGGTTTTTAAAGACCTATTTTTAGCCGTGGCGGCCATCTTGAATTTCCTGCCGAGCTGAAATTTGTCCAAGGATCAAATAGAAAAGCAACATTCCTGTGAAATATCATGAGAATCCATTAAGTAGTTTCAGGAGTAGTTGCTACAAGTTTTTATTATACAACACTATGTAAACAAAGATGGCCGCTGGCGTCCATGTTTAATGTCGAATCAAAATGATTCTCCACAAGGATCAAAATCATGTCATGCTGATCATTTTAGGACAAGTCCCATATCAATACTAAATACCACTTATAGTTTTCAAAAAGTTGTCGCTACAAACTTCTTTTTTAAAAATGTATTTTTATCCGTGGCGACCATCATGAATTTCCAGCCAACCTGAAAGTTTGCTAGAATCAATTAGACATCAAGAGCAAGATTTCTGCGAAGTTTCATGAAAATTCGTAAATCAGTTTCAGAGGAGTAGTCGCTACAAGTTTTTACGGTATAAATCTATATAAAAGAAGATGGCCACTGGCAGCCATGTTTAACGTCGAATCAAAACAATTTTCGACAAGGACCAACATCATGTCATGCTGATCATTTCATGTCCCATATCAATATCGCTTATAGTTTTCAAGAAGTGGTCGCTACAAACTTGCTTTTTAAAAACCTATTTTTAGCTTTGGTGGCCATCTTGGATTTCACATCAACGTATATTTTTGTTAAGGATCAACTAGACATTATATGGGCAACATTCCTGTACAGTTTCATAAAAAAACATGAATTTTGATCAGTAGAGATGAAAAGCATGATGTATTTTGATGCTCAGAGCTGTAGATAAGGATTTTACTATTTGTTTCTTTTTACCTTTCTTTTTTTAAAATTAGTATTTAGGTTTAAACTGTTTAACCCAATATTTTTTTCTTCTCAATATGTTTACTCTTCATTTGTTTACATTTGTTTTTTTCTTCAATTACTCAGAATAAGTGTAAATAATACAGTTTCAAATAATTTGTCAAATTATGTGTACACATGCATACACGTATGTCTTGTTCGTGTTGTTCATTTTTGCAACACTTTGATCACATAAATCAAACGAAATTTAATGAACAATTAACTCGGAAGAAACATCTTCATTCATGGAAAGGTAAGTCGTAATTTTATTTACGTTGTGATTCATTGATGTTTATACTTTTTTCCGCCCGAAAACGCTTTTACCCAACAATATGCTTTCGTATTATTACAGGATATAAATACAGACTAGATGACAGCACCTATTAATTATGCATAATTTCAAAACGTTTTAAGGCTACGCAAGACCTTTCCTTTTGAAAAAAGAGACTAAAACAACATAAAACAGCAAAATAACACAGCAAAAAGAATTCCTTCAAAGTTTCATTATTGACATCTAGTACTGAAATGGCACAATTTTTAAAAGAGGAAATTCAACATTTATGAATTTCTTGTTACAAAGTGTACTATGATTAAATCATCTCCAACATCACAGTTGTGTCCTTTCTCTAATTGCTTTTTTTAAAAAAAAATAATAACTTAAATATTATGTAGAATTAAGGGTGCAGTATATTATATATAGCGAAAATTCCCGTGTATCTTTTACGCTTCAGTATATTTATGTTTCGCTACGCATTGAAATACTGTACATACTTTGTGTTTTTCTAAGAATCATGAAATAACTAAAAATTCTAACCTTAATTAGCACCAAAAACAGGAGATTGTATGTAATTACTTCGACCCTGTACTTATCCGCGAGGGGGAATGGCCGCGGACCCACTAACAACCTATTTTGCTTTGCTCGATCACTAATGGTAGCCGCCTGTCAAATTAAGGTAGTCATCTGTTTCAAAATTAGAGACAGCCCTGAATATATAGCGGAAATTCCCATGTCAGTATATTTATGTTTCGCTATGCATTGCAATAAATACTTTGTGTTTTTCTTGTTTTTTTTACTCATTTATTTGCATAAATTACAAAAGACACATTTGAAGTTTCAATCTATTGTGTAAGCAGTTTCTGAGATATAAGCTTACATACAAATGTTAACCAACTGTTTTTAAGGGACTGGAGGAGATCTGGGGGAATTATTTGTGTCAATCCAAACACAAGTTAAACCTTCAAAATGCATTTCAGTTGCATATGTAATCTACATATACACTAAACTGGGCCTAATAAAATAATCAATTACTGTTATTGAAAGGTTTGAACGAGAAAACTCAAAACTAGCATAGTCTATGTATTTAACGAAGCTGAACAAAAGCACTTTTCTGGACCTAATATATTTTGCTTTAACAGGCTGTGGTAGATAACGTAAAAGGTTAAGATCCAGTAAACCGTCTTTTCAAAGGGATATACTTTAAAAATATGAATCGGATATGTATTGATGTTTATTGGTCCAGTGTACAGGGAGAGCTATACCAGGGAGAATTTACAAGATGGCGTGATAGCCATATGCATGGATTAAGAGTATGTGGCTACGAGTGTAAATTGCTGCTAGTTATTTAGCTTTGTGAAACGGTGTATTACACAGGGCTTACATGTAACATAGGCGTGTAATGGGCCCCTTCCCAACTGAACATTTTACCCTATCAATAAAGGTTGCTGAAGATATCAAGCAATGCCTGCATAAACACCCGCCGTATTTCAATAGATTAAACCATAACTACCATGCATGCATAAAACTCACCAAAGAGAAGAATACCTCATCAATCCAGGCAATTTCCATATGACTCCATGTTTCGATGGAGACATATTTCTTGAATGTTTGCCTTTCTAATTATCGCGTTCTGTTTCGTATTTGGAAACTTAACACCACCCATAACTGACACCAATGAACAACGTCAACCAGAAATTGTCAGGTGAGTGAGCAGGTCAGGGTTCTTTCTTTCTACTGATACTGGATACTGGACACAATCAATTTTGATTAACATCGTTCCCAAAGAAGAGTTTACGGGTTTGATCTGGGATGAAAATAGTGTTGTTTTTTTTTAAACATATTTATTTTACATCGATTGCGAAACAAGTTCTTGCAACTTATATTAATCACTCTCGATGGCTTCCTGGGTAGAACCAGTACTAAGCAATGTGAAAATAGTTTATAATTCATATAGGGCCCTGGTTTTGTATCACTGCTTAACACTGAAGTTCGGAGAGATATTGCACAGGGTATAGCTCTCCCTGTACACTGGACCACTACATTACATCCCTCCGAAGGATAACCTATATTCACAGTACCATGCCCAAGTAAGATACTGCGAGAGTGTGTTTAAAAAGTCCGGGATGTGACCCCACTTGAAATCAAACCCGTGATTTCTGGGACTCGAGTTAAGTCTGCTAAACACTTGCCGACCGCAGGGTACAAAATTATATGGAAACGAAAGAGCACAAGATGTTTCAAAAGATATACATTCCAATACGTCTGGAAGTCTCCTGAAACATGGAGTCATACACAAATATCGTAGACACATTCGGTACTATACATACTGAATGACCCCGACTACCACAACAGCCATGATTCTCATGTCTCCGTCTAGGTATTTTGTTTCTTTTAGTTTTGATACTACAGATTACCAAATATGCAAACGACGACTAGAAACGTCAGGGAACCTTCCAATTGTTCACTCGAATATTTAAACATGCAGAATGAATAACAAATAAGTTATCATTTTACGTAGTCTAGATCATCTGCGACGCTTGCTTGTTTACAAAATTATCAGGCGTCGAACATGATCAAGACTAATTGCATGCTGGTCAATCCGTGACAACGCAAACAATACACGTACTGTACACAAAACATTCATAAAGTGAAATGTGTGCTAACTTTATTGACACGTATGACAGTGGAGAGGGTAAACTTGCACATATTCTACTTACGATAAATTGTTTCGTCCGAACACTCTCACTGCACAACAGAAAACAAAATGGAGGAACGGCCGCAAGAAATGCTATGACGTCAGGCTCTTCCATCAATACATTACTTTCATGAAACGCCTCCCGAGTATTGGCGATCTGAGCAGTGAGGTCTTAATCACCTTTATGCTCACTATAAAAAACACATACATCTATATAAAACTTCCTTGGGATTTTATTAGAACAAAATGTATTTCACATCGATTCAAAAACATATACAGAAAATGGAATTCGCAACTATCTATCTCCATACACGAGGGGTACAGCAAATTCACGCTTCACTGTGCACTAAATGCAGTATATGGAATCTCGAATTAGGTCAAACATCATCACAGTATTAGAGCGTTCTAATGGTTTTCATACACAGTAATAGTTATCTGAATTTCTATATTCATGAATAATAACGCTCTATGAAAATGTGTTTAATATAATACTAATATAATCTTTATTTCAACGTACTTCATACATTGCGTGTATATTCATTTTCGATTTAAAACATATAAAATAAGTGAAATTAAGATGAAACAATTTTTTGGGGGAAATATTTTTGAAATTGTACATATATAATAATAGCATAAAGTACATCATACAAATGAACCAAATAAGACGAAGTGTCGATATTATTTATGAATTTACTAAATTGTCAGACATTGCCAACTTTCAAATAAATATATTATGGTAATTCGAAATATATATATCTACGAAAATCAATAATTACCAAGGTTTCAATAAGCAATGTTAAATTGTATCTTAATGAACATCTGTCAGG
Source organism: Cyrtodaria siliqua (assembly GCA_037043455.1). Taxonomy (NCBI): domain Eukaryota; kingdom Metazoa; phylum Mollusca; class Bivalvia; order Adapedonta; family Hiatellidae; genus Cyrtodaria; species Cyrtodaria siliqua. The sequence continues at coordinate 36,607 of JAWPHD010004410.1, read as the reverse complement.
CGTTTGAATGTATATTAATATCGTCCATACGAATATATGCGAAGTTAATAACTGTACATATCGCCATATTCGTGTATATCACCATGTGTTACACGGACGTGTGACCTTGTTATCTAAATGATGTATTTGTCATTCTCACATGCATGTATCGTTATCCGTGTGGTTCATCCTTTCGCGCATAATTTGCTGTTTAGTACAATCTGGTAGAGCATTAAAACTGTCTCTACATTGTTTTCGTGCAGTAGAAATCTCATCCTTTTTGTCCATCCAATCCATTGCAGCAAATGCACTTTTATACATGTTACTATATCCATCAGATTCTATAAGATCCTTTTTCAGATAAACACTGGAACCGAATCGTGCAATAGTCAAAATGGCGTTGTTTTGAAGCTCTTCGTAGTTGTATAATAAAGTTGTTTCTAAAATTGTAAAACACGCTAATGCGGCTTCTGTCCGTCCGTATTCATTACTGCCATTTTTAACAGTCTCATATTCAGACTTCAACTTCTGCTCTAACCGTTTTTTACATTTTTTTATACACAGATTTGCTTGGTACTCTTCTGCTAAACTTAGTACGGTGTAAACGTTGTTAACTGAAAAGTATTAATATAAAGTTATGGTAACATGAATAGGAAAGCAATAATTAAAATATAAGTGTGTCGTTAAAAAAGTGGTGCTGCTCAAATAAACATAAATGCTTGAAATATAACCACATATAATTGCCGATAGTACCTATGTATCATAACCATTCCTTGCTTGCCTGAGTATGATAACGGTACCATCTGTGTGTAGACCATTGTACCTCTGGGATGAGAAAATGATTATAACATTACATTAATCTACGGCAGTAAAATGCAACCTCTTGCTCGAATTTTGACTTACGCATGCTATTATATGACGTCCCATCTGAGCACTTTTACAGTTTATAATACTCTTTTTAAAGTTGTGGGCTGTCGAACTTACTGTAATCGATCCCGGGACCTCGAGAAACACGTGTACTACATAATGAACATTAATTACTCGTTACTCCCTTTTGCAATATTCAGTAATAACTATTATTATATTGAAAAGTATTGCTTATTTAGTGCTCGAGTGTTTTTGATAGATGCCCAATACCTGTTTAGGTCAATACATTGACAGTTTATGAAGGCATTCTGCCAGGAATGCGTCCGTACATGCTCTATCATTCGTGACAACGGGTCTAACCTGGACCCGCCATTTCCGGTTCTTAGTACCTCGAATACACACTCATGATTGCAGGGTTAGGTACTTAGATGCATATGTTTCATACAAGGCATACTAATGATGCGTTCCGTAAAATAATGCTTCCTGTCTTTTTACTTTAAAAAAGGAGATAAGAAGACTGGCTGAATAAATTGCCGTTATATCACATCTATGTATCTTACCGGTGATCTTTTTCTGTACATCCGGGTGTAATGTTAGCAAAAACTCCAATACGTCTTCATATCGTTTTCCTTTCATCTCCACAACACCCGAATTCTCCTCTTTAAACTCCGATGTAAACATGGCATGAAACACTGGCGAGGCGTAACACAGTAGACCACGTGAAACATAAAGCTCCTTTCCATCCTCAAACGATAGTGTAACCTCATCAATACAAACTCCACTCTCAGTAAACGGCGTTACTAGCTTTCTTTTCTTGGCTTCGTCGGAACCTGCATTATCACTCATGTTTAACTAATTATGTAACGATGATATTAACAAAGCTCCGCGTACTGTTCTAATAACCTGTTTCACATTGCTTAAATATGTCAGTCCTTACGTAGACTGTATGTGTATTATCTATTCAGTACGATTTATTCCCGATACAAGTTTGTGTTACTTCAGTACATCCATTCATAAATATACCAATATACTACAGGTTTCAACACACCTGTATGACATACTGAGGGACTTCGATCACAAACCATAGTCAGATCGACAAACACAAACACACAGACTGTCACACTCAGACTATCACACACGCGCGCACACACACACACACACACACACACACACATACGCAAACTAAGAAAGACAGTGCACATTATCATTAGCATTGTTGTGAAGGAGTGTATGTAAATTGATAGGTTTATAAGCGCGTTCTACTGTCTCGCCGCAGAGCTATGGTGATATCGGTAGAGCGCCTGCTTCTATGGTGGCTGATTTCTGCCATTTATCGTATTTTCGTCTTTTCGTTATTTCGCCCCCGAAATGACCACAGGACGAAAAGACGACAAATGCAGCGCGAAAAGACGACATAACGAAACGACAGAACGAAAAGACGCCATTTCAAGGGCAAAAAGACGACAGAACGAAAAGACGAAAATGTTCAATAAATAATAAACGAAGGGTTATTAGTTCTGTTAAATCGTTTATATAAACGCAGAATGGTCATCATATTTATACTGAACGCGAGTCTTGCGTAAGTCAATAAACATGTAATTATGGTATGTCGAAAAAGTAATGAATTGTATTGGTTCTGCAACTCATTAATTAGTTTTTCACACCTTATATAATGAATATTGAAGTGAGAATTATATGTTTGGCTTTACCTTAATCAGTTATTTTTGAAAGTGTCAAGCTTTAATTGCAATATGTATATTATATGAACAGAGGATCTTAAATGAGTTCATATTTAATAGTTGTGTATGATCGTAACATGACTGTATGATCTTGTATTACATGTGTAAAAAGTTACAGTCCATTATTGTCAATCAGTTTCGGAGATACAAGCTTACATGTACATACAAATTTCAGACAATTTCTCTATTTTTTTCGAAAGAGTCGAGCTTACATATTAAATATTAAGAACGTGTATATGTGTTACCTCCTTTCTTGACTATTATATTTCATATGGTGTATATATAGTTCTAAACTATTAACGTATTACCAACCATCAACTTGATATGTTATACAACTATTTTAAATAACATATTAAGAGAAAATCAAATATTAGGGTACGGCATCTATTTACTTCCAAGTGAACAATCATATTAGCGCAATTATCAATAACGTACATGTTTAACAGTTCCGTATAATATGAAACACATTATTAATTATGTTTGCTATACCATCCTACATTGATAAATATAAGGTATAATCAATGTGATATGATGGTTTCAACAAACTGTCCCGGAAAGTTAGTGTTAAATTTAAATGTCAATATTTTGCTTGCCATTTGTTTGAATAGATCGAAGAATATGAGCCAAAATCGTGTCTATTTGTAAGTGGCCCCGGAAAGTAAATCATTAAATACAAAGTAATTGTATTACATTTTTACATAAACAAATCCATAGTTATGTCCGCTAAACCATCCTACATTGTTACATACCAATTTAAATAATAAGAATATAAAGTTTACTCCAATCATGATAATTAGTACGACTGGTCCAGGCTTGATCATCAGTATCAGTCCCGGAAAGTTACTACTAAATCACATAGTCAAAATATTATTTTTTATATTATTATGTTTTAATATTCATATTAAATGAACAATTCTGGGTTTATAAAAAAAAGTTAAAAGAAATAGTAACTCTCCGTTTGATATTGATTGGACATAAGTTATGCACACATCCTACCTTTTTTACCCATTTCCCTAACAATTCAAAATCGTCCCCGACTTTTAGTAGTCACCGTGAAATGGCCGCAGTGACCGAACGTGCATGTCAACCGGAAGGCGAAAAGACGACAGAACGAAAAGACGACAGAACGACAGAACGAAAAGACGACAAATGCAGCGCGAAAAGACGACAGAACGAAAAAAACGACAGAACGACAGAACGAAAAGACGCCATTTCAAGGGCGAAAAGACGACAGAACGCCACGCGAAAAACGAAAATACGACAATATCAAATGGCGCCTTTTTGCGATGAAGTGTCGTCTTTTCGTCTTTTCGCGTGGCGTTCTGTCGTCTTTTCGCACTTGAAATGGCGTCTTTTCGTTCTGTCATCTTTTCTATCTGTCGTCTTTTCGCGCTGCATTTGTCGTCTTTTCGTCCTGTCGTCTTTTCGTTCTGTCGTGTTTTCGGGGCCAAATAACGAAAAGACGAAAAGACGACAAAGTCAGAAATCAGCCACCATATGCTTCACATGCAATCGTTCCGAGCTCACCCCGCCGAGTGTACTAGTTTTTCCTCGTCCGTTTACAGTGGTATGGTCGGTGTCATTTCCTTTGATGAATGGATAGTATCTTTTAATTTAGTACAGAGAAAAGGGCTGAGCTTTATCTTTCTCTAACGTCCGATACATTTATAGAAGTTAGAGTACGGACAGCACGCGCGGACACGGTCACTAAGTACACCATTCTACAAAAAATATAAAGTCTGTCTCAGCTCGTTGTGTCTAACCAGGCTTTTTTTCTATGTTTAGCTGTTTATGTTCATTGGGCTGGTAAGTTTTTGAATGTCTGGGCCAAAAAAAAAAAATGACATTCATATGAAACCCATCGGAAATGTATTTCCGCGTAGACGACAACGCAAAACAAATAAACAAAAACTATCATTATAACTTGTTTTGTTGTTTGAATATGGTTGCAGTTGCAGGCCCGTAGCCAATCCTAAAATGTAACCGAGACAAATCCATTCCTAGTGGGCTTTAGGGACATGCTACCACGCCTAACCCCCCCCCCCCCCCACACACACACACACTCCCACCCCGCAGCCCATACGGAAAGATAGTGAGTTTCACATGCGATTTCCTGCATTTAAGTGTATTCCCAATTTTAAGTTTTAAATCAAAGGATTATATTTAAAACTTTTCTTTTTCTCTCGACTCTTCGTTTGTTCTTTTCTGCCTGGTGGGCAGGTTTCCAGAAAGCAATTTGACCCTAAAAGATGAAAAACACTCGGTATGACCTTATTTAAAAACCTCGATGGGCTAAGCCCATCTTGGTGTTGTATAAAATTCAATTGGTAACCAACTCGCTGAGACTAGACTCTATATTACATATGTGTTCATCTGCCTGTATTCAATTGGTAATCATTTCGCTGAGACTAGACTCTATATATTACATATTTGTTCATGTGCCTATATTTATTCTAGTTTTAGTTGTTAATTTTTGATTGACATACATCTATATTATAAAGTAAACACATTCCAGGTTTTACACTATGCCGCGTGTATCCATTTATAGAAACTATGGTTTAACTAGAGTAAGTTCGCATTAATCCTTAACCAGACACGCGCAGATCAACGACCATAGTTAAACTATAATTAGTGGTCGAAATCCCTCACTGTCGATGCGCAATCTTTACAACTAGCTGGGACATTATAGTTTTTCCGTAAATTATTGAAAAACAGTTAGTGTTACGTTTATTTGCCTACTTATATATATTCAATACTGGATGAAACCATGTGATCTCTTGATTGTGCGTGCGTGAGTGCGTGTTTTATAAAATGTCATTATTTTAATTAAAATAATATAAGACCTCGTCCTCGTCATTATCACTCATGATGTTTAACTTAACGGTTTATGTTTCACATTTCTTAAACACGTCAGTTAACATGTCCTAGACACTGTGTGTATTAAATATTGAAGCTTGTGTAACCTCAATCCTAACGTTATCAATACGGCGTGGCTAAATACACAAATGGCACAGTTGTCTATGCATTATATAATCAACAGTTGAGCGATTAACTAGGACATTGGGTTTTCCGAAAATGTGTATTACATGCAATATTATATGAATAATGATAAATAATCAATGTTAAGAGCAGGTAAATGTAACCTTATCAATGTAAGTAGGCATACAAGTCGAACAGGAAATGTGGCTTTCACAGAACGCAATCAACCAAAAACACGCATTAAACCAAACAACACAGTTACAATGTCAAATAGAAGCAAGGCATGTGACGTCACAAATACAAACGGGTGGATAATAGTGCTACCACCTTGGAACGGTCAGTGGCAAACAAAATGTTTGGGGTTTAGATCAGGCTCCAGGGTGCATCAAACCTCACTCTTGCGCTACTGCTGGACAAAATCCCTATCTCAGAAACTAGTTATCATGACGGGAAGTCATGTGATCCCGAGGAAAAGGATCGTGATTGTTTGAATTTAAAATAAAATTTTATTAATTAAAATAAAAAACGTACACGATCAAACTCAATAAATGACGATTCAAGCATAATCCACAACAACAATGTATAAATACGGAATCAATATGCTTATTATTACTTCTTTTTAGAATACTATAAAGGTTCTTTCTATCTATATGTTTTATTTCATTGTCACTTTTAAAGAAACAATATTCAAGATTTGGTTTAAAATTGTGGATATAATGCATTTGTATCGATTACCTCCCATTTAGCTTATAACATGTCATATTCTCTATACACTTTTTGGTCTGAATCAGTATAACCGACAGTAACGTGTAATAATAACTGTAGTGACCAATACTTAGCAGTCAGTTACTACTGGAGACGTGGTCTACTATTCGTGTTTCATCCTAGCTATACTACTAACGTTGGTTCGACGCTGACAATAAGGCGTGACGTTGCGGTCCGGCCGCAGATGATGATAATAACAAAAGGTGCAGTTCGGCGTAAGGTTACTGTCGAACACAAACGATGGCAAAAGCTTTAACAATCGACGAACGGCTGGGTAGCCAGCATGCTAACGTTGTATCAACACTGGTCCAACGACAGCTGTAACATTGGGCCGAAGTTGTACAACAACTTTGGCCCAACGTAATTTTGTAAAGTAATTTTGTCCAGCGGTCCCCAAGATGTCACTAAGTTGTCTACACTGTTTGGCTAATGATTTTCTAAGAATGGTTTTGACCTTGGCTCAATGTCGAACTGACAGATGGGGTGATCATTTGAAAGACTTTTCCTTAGACAAGGTACAAACCAAATATGAAAATCATACCTCGAAGAGTTAACCATGGCCCAAGGTCAAACTGACAGGTGGGAGGGTGTTGATTTAAAAGATCACCCATGTATACTGAAAGGAAAAAGAAACGCAGGGTGCGTATTTCCGCTATATATTGCATATACTGCACACTTAATTCCATATATATTCCAAGGAAAACCCAAGACGTCTTGTAAAAAAAAAGTGCAGTTAGTTAGAGAAAGGACACAACTGTGATGTTGTAGACGTTTTAATCACAGTACACGTTGTAACAAGAAATTAATAAATGCTGAAGTTCCTCTTTGAAAAATTGAGCCAGTTCAGTACTGTATTTAATGTTAAGTGATTGCAACATTTGAAGCCCATGTTTGCTCACCTGCTTGAGACAAATGCGCATTCTGACGATAATAAAACTTTAAAGGGGTAACCATTGGTGTGTTCAGTGCTGTTTAAACTTTCTTTATAACCGGAGGCCCCGGGTTCAATCCTCCTTGGTGCCACCGAGTTCCGTCGGTGTGTTCTTGGGCAAGACACTTAACCTTAGCCTCGTCCGTCGGATGGGGACGTAAACCGGGCGGTCACGTGTATCGGTCTATCCTCCGAGCACGTTAAAGAACCATAGGAATCTGTTCGATAATAAGAGAAGGGCAGGTTCCCGGATTCCTATGTATCCTTCCCCTCTCTCTGGGGCGGCTCTAAATAACCTATACTGTGTTGATGAGCCGTTAAACAACATTCAATTCAATTCAATTAAACCTTTTTTCTAAAAGGACAGGCCTAATGTCGCCCTGTACCATTTGATTAGCAGTAGCATATTAAACATAAAATATATAGCGGAAATACGCACCCTGCGTTTCTTTTTCCTTTCAGTATATGTAGCTTATCTAGGGGCAGGTCTTTCCAATCAACACCCTACCACCTGTCAGTTTGACCTTGGGCCAATGTCACTATCATACATAGAAAGTGTTAAAGAACTGACAGGTGGGTGGGTGTTCATTGGAAATACCTTCCCCCAGATAAATTAGATATAAAACTCGAACAGGAAAAGTAGCATTCAAGGACGACAGTCAACCACAAACACACACAGAAACAAATAACAACTTTAAAGAACAATAAAAGGCCCAATAAGACACCACAAACACAAACGGGTTGACAATAGGGCTACTGCCTTGAAACGGTAAGTGACAAAAAAGGCTGCTGGGGTGTTTAAAACAGGTTCTAGGGTGCACCAAACCTCACACTTACCCTACTGTCATCCCAATAAAACGGACAGTGCAAATAACGAAATCCCCGCCATGAGCTATTCTCTAACAAACAAGGCAGCATTAACAGGCAATATAAGTAAAGCACAAATATTCTCGTGTATATATAAATACAAAAAACAATAGCCTAGAAAGCCACAAAGAAGGTACTCAATGACTTGACAGAAGCCAGAGCAATATAAGAGAACAACCATTGCGGGCACGATAAGACAAAATTGAAGACAAACATCAAACGTCACCGTCCTTTTGGGCTTCATACCAAATATGAAGTCTATAGATAGAAGTGTGCAATATTGCTATCAGGGTCATGGCATGTTGTGTAGAGGTGAAATATACGACGTCTAAAAGCTGGAAAAAAACACGTTGGGCCGGCGTTGTTGTGATTTTAAGTACTTCCATTTGTTATCTAATAGTCCCTATTATTGAATGTTTTAGTTTCTCATAGGATTGTAGTATTAAGAAAGGTCCACGTGTCCAATTTCTCATACTATTATGTACGTTGAACAACCTTCTTAATCCTAGAGATCCAGTGTTCAATATAACTAAGTCCACCTCCTGCCTAACTCCGCGGAATCCATGATATGGATACACACTAGATCACTGCTAACAGCCGACTATCGACTACCTCTAGAATTTCCGTGCGATCAGTAGTATACCAAAAAAATACCCAGACCACCAAACTCCCATGACATGATCAGGTGTTTACTATTACTCTAACTGCGTTACGTTTATAAACTGATATTAGGTAATTCAGTGGCTACGCCACAGTGTTATAATGTGTCCATTTTCAAAAGACAACCAGCGGCAATTCTTCTGCGTTTAGGTCTCACTACACAGTGCATTTTTACTATGTTGACCTATATGAATAGAGTTCACAGGGTCATTCCTTACAGGAAGTTTCCAAGCCCACACAAAACTGTACAAAATCTGGTATGTTGACCTTTTTTTAATTTGAGTGGTGTCCTCCAGTGCACTATTTTGGGGTTTAACTCCAGAGTTTGGACCAGAATTCCTACTCTTCTTCAACACCAATAACACTGCCATATTATGGTGGCAGTGTCATCTAATAGCTGCACATCCAATTTCAGACTCTGTTCATCTCACCTGCAACAACAATAAACATATCTGTCGGCAATTATTAAAAATATTTAAAACCGAAGAACAAACTACTAGTTTTTAAGGCGTAAGAATTATCCTATCGTGGGTTTCAAGGGAGATAACTGTGTAGTGATACCTTTATACTTGTTTTTAATACGCACATATTGCCTGTACTAGGAAGGATACCATTGCCTTGTTTTAAAGTATCTGATTGCAGCACAGAATATTTGTTATTAGGTCTGTGATTACAACAAGATACCCTTTGACGCATACATGTACTACTGTGAGCATTGCTTATTCAAAATTCGCAGATATAACAGGCAGCTGGATCATCAGCGTCCATGGGTCAATATGTATGTCACGTATTATTGATGGTCAATGATCAATCATAAGGTGTTAGCCCTTAACCCGCTACATATATACTACTACTGTTCTTTCTTTGAATTAAGATCATTCCATTTATATGACAAATGGGTGTTTTGGGGTTGTGGGAATAACTGATCAGCAACCGAGGTACTCGCAGGTTGATCTGGGTTTATAATGGACGCAGAGGCTATTCTAGTGGTGCTTAGTGGGTTAATGGTTAGTTTATATTGATATGTGTTTGGATGTGTATTTTTATAAATGGCAGGGGTTTAGTAAAAAGGGAATATATAAACTCACATTATTATTATTAGTAGTAGTAGTAGTAGTGGTGGTGGTGGTGGTGGTGGTGGTGGTGGTGGTAGCAGTAGCAGCAGCAGTAGCAGCAGCAGCAGCAGCAGCAGCAGCAGCAGCAGTAGTAGTAGTAGTAGTAGTAGTAATAGTACTTTTAAACGCACGCTTATAACTAATACATGCACTAATTTATTCCAAACAAGTTATTTATGTCGATCCATCTGAACAATAATGTGTAGTATAGGAATACATTACGGACTCTTTCCTATCTTTGACAAGTGTTAGTGCAGTCCAGGACAAAATTTAAAGGGATTGAACAATGAAAAGCGAATGAGATTAGTAGTAGTAGTAGTAGTAGTAGTAGTAGTAGTAGTAGTAGTGATAGTAGTAGTAGTAGTAGTAGTAGTAGTAGTAGTAGTAGTAGTAGTAGTAGTGATAGTAGTAGTAGTAGTAGTAGTAGTAGTAGTAGTAGTTTTAAACGCACACTTATAACTTGAACATTTAATGAAAAGCGAACGAGATTTGTTCCACTGAATTACCAACAAAGACGTATTCATTTATTATTACGCATAAGTGAATTTAAAGAGGTACAGTTTAAGTTTAAGACTAAGTTAAGTTATAAGTTAATATAAGAAGAGCGTAGCATTCGTCTTGATTATCGATCGGATATTATCGGGTGGGGAACACTATTATTCACACAAATTTAATAAACACTCTGAGCTGCAACTGACACAAATGCGATGACTGGGTCAGTATTGTTTTATAAATGTATCCTGCTGAGCTACTCAGGAAGCCAAAGACAAAAACTTTTAAAAAAATCCAAAGATGCACTGTCTCTTTGACATTGGAAGCAGAGGCAAACCTATACACTACATATGTGGTCTTATTTTAACTCTGATGAAGCATACGTCTTTGATTTGTTATTATAAACCTGGTGTCTAAAATGTTCTTCGGTGTGTATTCCTCCGGTGTCAAAGACCCGGTGTAGCATATAGCGATCAGAGATTCCGTCCAGCCTTTCGTCCGTTTCTCCGTTTCATTTGGCGGATTTGGATTCTCTTTGGCATAATTAGTATGGTTACACAATATATTCAAATAAATTCAATACAATATTAAACCTATATCTAACATAAACCAGTTCCCATAATTACATACTGTCATGAAACATTGATATTCAAAACGCTATACAAGCATACACCAATAGAAATGGTTTTATTCATTTGACTTACAGTTCGAGTGTTTTTCATAGAATAAAATAATAACAGTAGGTATAAAAGTCAAGCAGGAAATGTAGCTTTCACAGAAAACAGTCAACTAAAACACGCATTAAAACAAACAACAATTACAATGTCAATAAGATGCAAGACGTGTGACATCACAAACACACACGGGTTGACAATAGGTCTGACATCACAAACACACACGGGTTGACAATAGGTCTGATATCACAAACACACACGGGTTGACAAAAGGTCTGACGTCACAAACACACACAGGTTGACAATAGGTCTGACATCACAAACACACACGGGTTGACAAAAGGTCGGACATCACAAACACACACGGGTTGACAATAGGTCTGACACACAAACACACACGGGTTGACAATAGGTCTGACACACAAACACACACGGGTTGACAATAGGTCTGACACACAAACACACACGGGTTGACAATAGGTCTGACATCACAACACACACGGGTTGACAATAGGTCTGACACACAAACACACACGGGTTGACAATAGATCTGACATCACAAACACACACGGGATGACAATAGGTCTGACATCACAACACACACGGGTTGACAATAGGTCGGACATCACAAACACACACGGGTTGACAATAGGTCTGACATCACACACACACACGGGTTGACAATAGGTCTGACATCATAAACACAAACGGGTTGACAATAGGTCTGACATCACAAACACACACGGGTTGACAATAGGTCTGACATCACAAACACACACGGGTTGACAATAGGTCTGACACACAAACACACACGGGTTGACAATAGGTCTGACACACAAACACACACGGGTTGACAATAGGTCGGACATCACAACACACACGGGTTGACAATAGGTCTGACATCACAAACACACACGGGTTGACAATAGGTCTGACACACAAACACACACGGGTTGACAATAGGTCTGACACACAAACACACACGGGTTGACAATAGGTCGGACATCACAACACACACGGGTTGACAATAGGTCTGACACACAAACACACACGGGTTGACAATAGGTCTGACACACAAACACACACGGGTTGACAATAGGTCGGACATCACAACACACACGGGTTGACAATAGGTCTGACATCACAACACACACGGGTTGACAATAGGTCGGACATCACAAACACACACGGGTTGACAATAGGTCTGACATCACACACACACACGGGTTGACAATAGGTCTGACATCATAAACACAAACGGGTTGACAATAGGTCTGACATCACAAACACACACGGGTTGACAATAGGTCTGACATCACAAACACACACGGGTTGACAATAGGTCTGACACACAAACACACACGGGTTGACAATAGGTCTGACACACAAACACACACGGGTTGACAATAGGTCGGACATCACAACACACACGGGTTGACAATAGGTCTGACATCACAAACACACACGGGTTGACAATAGGTCTGACACACAAACACACACGGGTTGACAATAGGTCGGACATCACAACACACACGGGTTGACAATAGGTCTGACATCACAAACACACACGGGTTGACAATAGGTCTGACACACAAACACACACGGGTTGACAATAGGTCTGACACACAAACACACACGGGTTGACAATAGGTCGGACATCACAACACACACGGGTTGACAATAGGTCTGACATCACAACACACACGGGTTGACAATAGGTCTGACATCACAAACACACACGGGTTGACAATATGTCTGCATCACAAACACACACGGGTTGACAATAGGTCGGACATCACAAACACACACGGGTTGACAATAGGTCTGACATCACAAACACACACGGGTTGACAATAGGTCTGACATCACAACACACACGGGTTGACAATAGGTCGGACATCACAAACACACACGGGTTGACAATAGGTCTGACATCACAAACACACACGGGTTGACAATAGGTCTGACATCACAAACACACACGGGTTGACAATAGGTCGGACATCACAAACACACACGGGTTGACAATAGGTCTGACATCACAACACACACGGGTTGACAATAGGTCTGACATCACAAACACACACGGGTTGACAATAGGTCTGACACACAAACACACACGGGTTGACAATAGGTCTGACACACAAACACACACGGGTTGACAATAGGTCGGACATCACAACACACACGGGTTGACAATAGGTCTGACACACAAACACACACGGGTTGACAATAGGTCTGACACACAAACACACACGGGTTGACAATAGGTCGGACATCACAACACACACGGGTTGACAATAGGTCTGACATCACAAACACACACGGGTTGACAATAGGTCTGACACACAAACACACACGGGTTGACAATAGGTCTGACACACAAACACACACGGGTTGACAATAGGTCGGACATCACAACACACACGGGTTGACAATAGGTCTGACATCACAAACACACACGGGTTGACAATAGGTCTGACACACAAACACACACGGGTTGACAATAGGTCTGACACACAAACACACACGGGTTGACAATAGGTCGGACATCACAACACACACGGGTTGACAATAGGTCTGACACACAAACACACACGGGTTGACAATAGGTCTGACACACAAACACACACGGGTTGACAATAGGTCGGACATCACAACACACACGGGTTGACAATAGGTCTGACATCACAACACACACGGGTTGACAATAGGTCGGACATCACAAACACACACGGGTTGACAATAGGTCTGACATCACACACACACACGGGTTGACAATAGGTCTGACATCATAAACACAAACGGGTTGACAATAGGTCTGACATCACAAACACAAACGGGTTGACAATAGGTCTGACATCACAAACACACACGGGTTGACAATAGGTCTGACATCACAAACACACACGGGTTGACAATAGGTCTGACACACAAACACACACGGGTTGACAATAGGTCTGACACACAAACACACACGGGTTGACAATAGGTCGGACATCACAACACACACGGGTTGACAATAGGTCGGACATCACAAACACACACGGGTTGACAATAGGTCTGACATCACACACACACACGGGTTGACAATAGGTCTGACATCATAAACACAAACGGGTTGACAATAGGTCTGACATCACAAACACACACGGGTTGACAATAGGTCTGACATCACAAACACACACGGGTTGACAATAGGTCTGACACACAAACACACACGGGTTGACAATAGGTCTGACACACAAACACACACGGGTTGACAATAGGTCGGACATCACAACACACACGGGTTGACAATAGGTCTGACATCACAAACACACACGGGTTGACAATAGGTCTGACACACAAACACACACGGGTTGACAATAGGTCGGACATCACAACACACACGGGTTGACAATAGGTCTGACATCACAAACACACACGGGTTGACAATAGGTCTGACACACAAACACACACGGGTTGACAATAGGTCTGACACACAAACACACACGGGTTGACAATAGGTCGGACATCACAACACACACGGGTTGACAATAGGTCTGACATCACAACACACACGGGTTGACAATAGGTCTGACATCACAAACACACACGGGTTGACAATATGTCTGCATCACAAACACACACGGGTTGACAATAGGTCGGACATCACAAACACACACGGGTTGACAATAGGTCTGACATCACAAACACACACGGGTTGACAATAGGTCTGACATCACAACACACACGGGTTGACAATAGGTCGGACATCACAAACACACACGGGTTGACAATAGGTCTGACATCACAAACACACACGGGTTGACAATAGGTCTGACATCACAAACACACACGGGTTGACAATAGGTCGGACATCACAAACACACACGGGTTGACAATAGGTCTGACATCACAAACACACACGGGTTGACAATAGGTCTGACATCACAAACACACACGGGTTGACAATAGGTCTGACACACAAACACACACGGGTTGACACTATGTCTGCATCACAAACACACACGGGTTGACAATAGGTCGGACATCCCAAACACACACGGGTTGACACTATGTCTGCATCACAAACACACACGGGTTGACAATAGGTCTGACATCACAAACACACACGGGTTGACAATAGGTCGGACATCACAAACACACACGGGTTGACAATAGGTCTGACATTCCAAACACACACGGGTTGACACTATGTCTGCATCACAAACACACACGGGTTGACAGTGACATCACAAACGCACACGGGTTGTCAATAAGGCTGACATCACAAACACACACGGGTTGACAATAGGTCTGACATCACAAACACACACGGGTTGACAATAGGTCTGACATCACAAACACACACGGGTTGACGTCTGACATCACAAACACACACGGGTCGACAATGACATCACAAACACACACGGGTTGACAATAGGGCTGACATCACAAACACACACGGGTTGACAATATGTCTGACATCACAAACGCACACGGGTTGACAATAGGTCTGACATTACAAACACACACGGGTTGACGTCTGACATCACAAACACACACGGGTCGACAATGACATCACAAACACACACGGGTTGACAATATGTCTGACATCACAAACACACACGGGTTGACAATAGGTCTGACATCCCAAACACACACGGGTTGACACTATATCTGCATCACAAACACACACGGGTTGACAGTGATATCACAAACGCACACGGGATGACGATAAGGATGACAAGGCAAACACACACGGGTTGAAAATCGGTCTGACATCACAAACACACACGGGTTGATAATAGGTCTGACATCACAAACACACACAGGTTGACAATAGGTCTGCATCACAAACACACACGGGTTGACAATAGGTCTGACATCACAAACACACACGGGTTGACAATATGTCTGACATCACAAACACACACGGGTCGACAATGACATCACAAACACACACGGGTTGACAATAGGGCTGACATCACAAACACACACGGGTTGACAATAGGTCTGACATCACAAACACACACAGGTTGACAATAGGTCTGACATCACAAACACACACGGGTTGACAATAGGGCTGACATCACAAACACACACGGGTTGACAATAGGTCTGACATCACAAACACACACAGGTTGACAATAGGTCTGACATCACAAACACACACAGGTTGACAATAGGGCTGACATCACAAACACACACGGGTTGACAATAGGTCTGACATCACAAACACACACAGGTTGACAATAGGTCTGACATCACAAACACACACGGGTTGACAATAGGGCTGACATCACAAACACACACGGGTTGACAATAGGTCTGACATCACAAACACACACAGGTTGACAATAGGTCTGACATCACAAACACACACGGGTTGACAATAGGTCTGACATCACAAACACACACAGGTTGACAATATGTCTGACATCACAAACACACACGGGTTGACAATATGTCTGACATCACAAACACACACGGGTTGACAATAGGTCTGACATCACAAACACACACGGGTTGACAATAGGTCTGACATCACAAACACACACAGGTTGACAATAGGTCTGACATCACACACACACACGGGTTGACAATGACATCACAAACACATACTTGGGTTGACAATAGGTCTGACATCACAAACACAAACGGGTTGACAATATGGCTACAGCCTTGGAACGGCCAGGTTCTAGGGTGCACCAAATCTCAATCTTTGCACTATTGTCATCCCCAAAAAAACGGGACATTGTAAATATATTTTCTAACACACAAGGCTGAATTAATAGGAAATATAAGTATAACACATAACTGATATAGAAAATATTACGCGAGTAATCAGTGGCTTGGCACAAGCCGGAGCAACACGAGAACAAGCTATTAAAGTTCATATCCCGCCATCAAAATGCAGAGGTAATTTCAATATATAATTCCTTCAAAGTAAATTTAATCATGGGTATTTTAAAAAACCCGTGAATAAACCTACTTTTAAACGGCATATATACAGTATTATATGACCTGAACATCTGGATGGATACAGTTGTGTAGTGTAAGTTTGCCGTTATTTGGCGGATTAGTTTCTTTAAGGGTACGAAATGACAAGATTGAAGACACACATGAAACGCTACCATCCTTTGAGGATTTAGGTAGACGCCATGTCCACAGTCAGTGGTAAAATAGTGCATAAAGGGAAATAATGATAGAGGGAACAGTATAGAAGCGAGTTTGCTGTATTTTTGTTTCGTTTTGGACGCCCGGACAGACATTGTTTATCACCAATTAACGTGTTCGCGCTAATAATGTATTCACTACAGCTTCGAACAGTTTCAAAAGATAGAAGCGTTTTTTGTTTGTAATATGCTAGACGGGACATCTATAAGATAGCCCAATGAATGTTAACAGCAATACATACATACGTACTTGTGGTTCTAAATAATCAATATTGCTTATCGTTCATGTCGGCTAAGCATTATACATCTCTGGGTTGTACACATTGAGAACTTGCTGTTACCACTGGTACAAGTCGAGAAAATAAATTGTGATTCTATAACTTTCAATACAACATAAGGATTTTGATAAGTTTGCAGAAGTTAGAAGTGGTTCAGTTTGACAAAGGTAAATGCTTTATTCGTCAAGTTAAATGCTTTATTCGTCAAGGTAAATGCTTTATTCGTCAGTTAAATGCTTTAAAGAAGCAATAAAACATGTTGTTACTTTGTTTGATTGTTTATACATGACGGTCGATTTTTTTGTGGTGGAGACAGACTACCCACTTTTCCTGGGTAGAACCAGTACTGTACACCTTCCGCCATCCGTAAGAATCGACACGAAGTCGAGCTCCCTATGGGATTCGAACCCCACGGCATTTTGATACGATTTACAAATTAATACACTCGGTACATTTAAAAACGCAAAACTATTACATATATTTATATTAGTATAATTTGAATTTCTAGAGTGGAATTGAAATCCTCGTACAAAATGTGTTTAAACAGAAAGAAGCAGAGCAAATCGTATGCAACTGTTTATCGCCATATGTTAACATTTAGAACAAAGAGACTTGTGTACTAACATAAAATACAATCTTGATTTGAAAAAAAAAAGCAGAGGACTAAAGATGATCGAAAATCAAAAATGCTGCATTTATACGAATGATATACGTACATTGCAAATGCTATATACATTTTTATACGAACTATACTTAAGTCTTTTATGTATTTGAACGAAATGCTGATACTTTACTCGGCTGCAAAGAGTGAATCATATGGCTGGAGTATACGGTTATTTTTTCTATGTGTGGATAAAGGGAAGTTGAGTTGAACTGGATTTTACGACGCACTAAGAAAACAAGTTATATGGCGCCAACAGGAATGAATATTCCAGACACACTCCATTATTTGGTGGGACCAAGACCATATTTTTCTTCCACCACTCAGTAAGGTCCTAACACAATACATATGAAGACCTTGAATGACCATGACAGAACCACATAGGGCAATAAGTAACATAACAATAATGGGTTTGTTGCAGTAATTGTTCATGGTTGAGGCAACATTTTGGAGGATTACTGCAATCACATTTTGCTTGGATTGACTTTCAACATTATGTACATCAGCGTGATATATCAATAATTTTATTGCATGCCATATAAGATGAAAAGTAAGCATAGTTTCTCCTTATGGATTGTTTTTATCTTTCAGATGTCCTCTAATTGGATGATATTGATGGTTCTCTTGACCATTGTGATAATGATTCCTGAACATGCGGCCTATCGATTTTGTAAATGGGAAGGCAACAACTGCGTTGACAATGATGCACGTGGAGCACGTGGTAACATTCTGTCGTGCTCGTCGATCAACTGGGGTATATACAGTAAAAGCTGTCAGAAACGCGGAATCCAATGCAAGTGTAGGCGGGTGAGAGGTAATATGCTGTCCAGTACTGGAAACGAAGACTTGAATGACAATAAGTGAGATTTTCCGTGGACGGGGCTTCAGACATGTTGACTCTGTGTGATCAATAAAGAGCAACGCATTGGCATTTGGAAATGCCGTTGCTACATCAACACAATCGACGAATAAAAACTAAAATATTTCATGTTCTACAAACTCAACCATGTAACACGTTTTAAATTTCCTAGGCTATTATTTTTAGTAAATAGCATACTCTCAGCAGGTTAAAGTCAGAATATGTTTATTGTTAACCTTAACGGAAATGATATAGACTTTATGTCAAGCAACAATGTATATTATTGCATACACATTTAAACCACTGTAGGGATCCGTACACCGGATCTTGGTCAAGACCCCGCTCACTAGTACGGAGTTTTGGTCAGCCATGTTGTAGAAAATGTGCGGATAACAACAGCAAAGGTAGGTTAACCACGTTTTTCTCCTATTTTTGTTCATGTATATGAATAATCAGTATTGCTATATGGTGCGGAAACATTTCCCCGTTCAAATATTACCGTACATTGTAGACATATTACTTTAAATGCTACAATTCGGATCAAAGAAAAACAATTGCCGGTGCTGAAATTCGCCCAAAGTACCCTTCAGCAATAAATATCTCATTAATTTTCAAGTTAATGAAAATTTTGAATTGGCAGATTTATTTGTTTTTCCAATATACGTGCATGTTCAAAATTTCAGCATCATTCATCCGAAATTGACCGAGATATGAATCGAAACAAAACGTGCCCAGCGTAACTAATTCATATAAAAAGACGCTGATTTGTGTACGGAGTCTTGTCCATGTACTGTACGGGGTTTTGCAATGCTAAGATTGTTTTCGCTGCTCTGCACTGATGTTATTTACTTATATTTGTAGTAATTCGTAGACATTATTTAGGTCCTATATGTCTTATACCATTTTGTATCGTTAAGACGAAAAAAATGCAGAAAACTAAAACTTAAAAGGGGTAATTCTTGAGAAAGACTCCGTACTTATTCCAAATAACTACATGTGTTACAAACTAAGTCCAGACGTATATTAGTGTCTGTTAGAATTGATACAGTTGTCCAATTTTAGCTCATTGTGACCACAGTTAACGTCATATTTTTTTTTTCTCATTTACAACAATCCATTACATTGGTCAATGTTTATT
Source organism: Cyrtodaria siliqua (assembly GCA_037043455.1). Taxonomy (NCBI): domain Eukaryota; kingdom Metazoa; phylum Mollusca; class Bivalvia; order Adapedonta; family Hiatellidae; genus Cyrtodaria; species Cyrtodaria siliqua. Next base: position 16,439 of record JAWPHD010004410.1, on the reverse strand, counting down.
CAACTTAGAAATGAGGTAATTGCTTTAATCCGCGAATCTAAGGAATCATACAAGTCAAAACTTATATCCCAGTTAACTGATAAATCAATCCCCCCGGGTAAATGGTGGCGTATAGCAAAATCGATCTCTAAATTGACAAAGTTACTCAACCAAACTTTCCAATAAAAAATAACTGTCGTATTTTAATACATCCAGTAGACAAAGCAAACGCATTGAATTATTCCTTTTCTGCAACATCTCATATTGAACATGAACCGGAATTACCTACTTTTCATAATCGCACTGACAATAAAATGAATGACTTTATTATAAACGAAACGGAAGTAATTGATCAATTGAAAATCTTGAAATTATCGAAACCTCCAGGCCCAGATATGATTAGCCCAAAGGTGTTAAAATTAGTTTTAAATAGCATCGCTGCTCCATTGACGCGACTTTTTAATCTGTCTTTGTCCACTAGAAAAGTACCATACCAATGGAAACAGGCGAATGTAACTCCTATTTTAAGGGCAAGGGAGAACCTGACATGCCGGGCAATTATAGGCCTATATCCATTACCAGTATTATTTGCAAATTGATGGAAAAAATCGTATTTAAACACTTGTTCAACTATATCAAAACGAATAAACTTCTGTGCAAATACCAGGCAGGCTTTCAACCTAGAGACTCTACAGTAAATCAGCTCATAGAAATATATAATAACATAATAAGCAACCTCGACGCTGGGAAAGATGTACGAATTATATTTTGCGTTTGACAAAGTATGGCATGCTGGGTTGCTTTTTAAATTAGCTAAATATGGTATCAATGATTCATTATGTAACTGGATACGTAGCTATCTCTCTGATAGGCAGCAAAAAGTAGATGGATTTTCTTCAAGCTTCAGTACTATAGAGTATAATATGTTCTTGTATATAATTACTTTTTTATATACCCGTTTTCGGGCATTCGTTGATTTACATATATAGTTCATATTACTACCATATCATCCCTTATTTTTTAATAGTTTTATCCTGATATATTTACATTAATTTTTAATTAATCCTTCATTTATTCATATTTCGTCAGATTTTGCGCACAATATGACCTATTTATGTGTCGACGTGCCGTAAAACAACATTCATTCATTCATTCATTCAGTACTATAGATGCAGGTGTTCCGCAAGGCTCTGTTTTAGGTCCGTTTCTATTTCTGCTTTATATAAATGACATCACAGATGACTTATTGAATGATGTACGGTTATTTGCTGATGGCACTTCTCTCTTTGTTGTAGTTGATAAAAACCCAGTAGAATGTGCCAACTCTCTTACAAATGATCTTTGCAAAATATCTGAATGGTCAAAAAAATGGGCTGTTACATTTAATCCTCAAAAAAACAAAAGCCTTGTTTGCACTAGAAGAAACTATAACCACCCACCAGTCTACTTTGATAATGATATAGTACAAGACGTAGCGTCACATTGCCACCTTGGATTAACAATTCAGTCCAATGCAACTTGGTCGCATCATATAGAAAATATATACGAAAAAGCATGTGCACGATTTAACATTTTAAGAATGCTTAAGTACAAACTTGACAGACATTCTCTATTAAAAATATATATCGCCTTTATAAGACTTATACTTGAATATGGAGATTCAGTATGGGATAACTGTACACAGGGAGAATCTGATCTATTAGAGAGCGTCCAAGTTGAAGCAGCACGAATAATAACAAGCCTCAGATGCAATTCCTTTAGATCATACTTATATACTGAATTGAACTTAGAAATATTAACAAAAAGAAGAAAAGATCAAATCTTGTAACTATTTACAAAATAATTTATGGCATTAGTCCAGATTACATGTATAACTTAATCCAGCCATACTAACCTGTAAACAATAATTATAACCATCGAACTTCATGATTAAACTTACGTCTCCCTCTTTGTCGTACAACATCATATTATAACAGCTTTCTGCCGAGTACAATTAAATTGTGGAATACTTTACATTTAGACGCTAAAAATGCACCATCTGTTGAACAATTTAAGCATAAACTTAAGGCTATTGAACATAGGACTGACAGTCCATATCACTATAATATAGGAAATAGGAATGATACATCATCCATTGTCAATTAAGAAATAACTCAAGTAATCTAAATACGCATTTATTTGACCACTTCTTGACAGATTCAGCAGTATGTCCGAACTGTGGCAATCCATGTGAGGACAATACTCTTTTTTTTTTCAACTGTCCACTGTATAACCAATTCAGAAATGACTTACTTGATACCCTAGCCAATCTTGTTGATGTCACGCATATCAACATTGACTTGATACTGAATGGCAGTTCCAATCTAGACGATACTACGAACTCAGAAATTGTACTTATCGTCCACAAATACATCAAGTGTACCAGGGGATTTTCGTAGAATTATAGATGTATGTACATGTACATATGTATATGTATGTATATACTATTGTATTTTCAGATATGTTTTGTCACAATGCTGGAAGTTTTTTTTATATATTATCATCTTTCTTCCTTTTTTATTGTAATTTTTATTTTTTTGTTTGTCTGTTTTCTCAGTTATCTTAAATTCCAAAATTAACTATTGGTTACAGAAACTCATACTAAAACCATTATATTTTGTAATAATCGGTACATTTTTATATATATTTCGTATTGGTTTCCAGTATGATTTTCTTTCTGTTGATTTTATTTTTTTCTCACTTAAATTCTTTCTGACAGTACAAAGTGTTAATACTAAACAATCACGGTACACATGTTTCAAAGAATCTAAGTTAATTTTCAAACCAATATATGCAAACTGTACTACAATTCCACATTTTATGTTATGTTTGATATGAATTTATTGTTTATATGTACCTTGATATGGGAGAGGTCTTTTATCCTTTTTTACATAGGCATTGCCTGTTGTCCAATCCCATTCAGTACTTGAATAAAATGTTGTTTAAATAAAGTATTATTATACGTCCCACAGGCGTTAAAAATCCTTACCGTATTTTTTCAAACATTTTGCCTGTCAGGTTAAAATTAATTCTATGCCCCATACTGACATCTAAACTATGTCAAACTTTCCTAAGCATGTTAATAGGAAATGTAAAATTGATTCTTAAACTACATTGACAACACATGATATAGATAACGGCATGGGTTAATATTAATTATCTATATAGCTCGCATGATTATATCTGTTCAAGGAAATCTACATTGATTCAGTTCTAATGACACTACATTGACTGTTTACAAACATTCAATGAATGTTTTATGTATTACATGTAAAACAAGTACCATTAAAACCATAGTTTAATACAATATATTTAAAGCAAAACTCCGTACAGTAAAAAGAGAATATTTGCAGTACTCCGTACACAAGTGCCCAAGACCCCGTACACAAACAATAATTTTGTTTCGATTCATATCTCGGTCAATTTCGGATGAATGAAGTTCAACATTTGAACATGCACGTATATTGGAAAAACAAATAAATCTGCCAGTTCAAAATTTTCATTAACTTGAAAATTAATGAGATATTTATTGCTGAAGGGTACTTTGGGCGAATTTCAGCACCGGCAATTGTTTTTCTTTGATCCGAATTGTAGCATTTAAAGTAATATGTCAACAATGTACGGTAATATTTGAACGGGGAAATGTTTCCGCACCATATAGCAATACTGATTATTCATATAAAATGAACAAAAATAGGAGAAAAACGTGGTTAACCTACATTTGCTGTTGTTATCCGTACGTTTTCTACAACATGGCTGACCAAAACTCCGTACTAGTGAACGGGGTCTTGACCAAGATCCGGTGTACGGATCCCTACAGTGTAAACGCTCCGTTTACTTTCAATGTAACAGGAAACGTCAATATTCGCCCATATTGACGTGTAATAAAGTCATATCGGGTGTGTAATGTATACTTGTTCGTGACGGGTACACTTTTCTGTTCATGTCAAAGAAAGCATGTCACTTGATGTGAACAATGTTGATTTCATATGTAATGTCAGATAAATGTTTTTGGTGAAAATGTAATGTTACAACTTAGTTTTTTCTCTCTAATTTGAAAACGCGTATGCAATAAAAAGCTTATTAGATTTATATTTAACAGATAGTGTATGGTGCTGAGGTCCATATGCAAGTTTATGGACTGGGCAGTCAGACCTAGAATGTTAATAACGTTCTAGGTCTGACTGCCCAGTCCATGAACTTCATATGGACCGAAACACCATACATTATTTGTTATATTATACCGAATCTCACCAACAAATTAAATCAATACGTTTTATGATTTATTCTGACGTCGTTTTTTTTCACACGTCCGTTTAATACAGCTATCGGACCGGGCGCCCGGTCAATATGCAACTGTATGGACCGGATGACGTCACATTAAACAAAGAGTGGAATATGCAAATGAGGTTTAATATTGGGATATATGCACTCGTTCTTTGGTGGCATAAATATTTCGCGACTTTAAGTTTCTATTAATACCAAAAATAACTCGTGCATATATCCTAATACAAATCTAATTACCTATACATATTATCGTCCAGTTTGAATTAAATCACCCGATGTACCCATCCGTTAATAGAAACAACTGATTGTTTCTAATTAGAAATGTACGCTTCGTTACAATGATATGCTAACTTGTTTAATTCTTGTGTTTTCATAAACAATACCTGTGCTATAAATAAACCATTTGGATCTGCACGCGACCTGATGTATGGTTAGCGTCAACGCAGCGTTTAGGGGATACAGCGTAATTAGTACACTGATATTTATTCAGCATAGTGTGTAAAGTTTAATTATATTCTATTGATTTGATAATGTAATTATCTAAGTTGAAACCTTTCCAAATACTTCGTCAACTGTTTCATTTTACGTTGTAATAAGCATATTCAGCTTTTAAGGTTAATGCAAATACTTGTTTTTCTGCTGATATGGACATTGACATCTAATAAAAGTCTTCTCTGACGTACACACGTTTCTTTGTTAAGCGTATTAAAACAATATTGTACGAAAGTGTAAATTTAGTTCATTATTTTTATCTTCAAAGAAAATAGGTCAATTGTGTTTGTCATTTGTGGACATCAGATCTGCGATATATATTAACCGCAAATGGCAAAGTAATGACCGGTTCACAAGTATAATACTTCAATAACAGTATATCGATTGTGCTGGCATTCTGTCATGACTTCCCAACGTGTCGGATTATTCTTGATTATGATAATTGCTGTATGATGTGTTTAGCATTAAGCAGCCTCTGTTTAAATTATTTTCGTAAGCAGTTTTTAGTCGAAATATATTTCTTTCATTTCGATTGTGAAACAAGTTCTTGCAACTTATATTAACAACTCTCGATGGAGGGCGTCTCCGTGGGCGAATGGTTAACGCCTCGAGTTCTAATCCCACTGGGAGCTCGACTTGTAAGTGAGGAAGTGTTGATTCTTACGGATTGCGGGAGGTGTACAGTACTTGTTCTACGCCGGAAAAGTGGGTGGTCTGCCTCCACCACAAACAATTTACCGTCATAATTAACCTTACATGTGTTGAAAATGACGTAAAACACCATACAAACAAACAAACCACTCTCGATGGCCTCCTGGTTAGGACAAGGATCAATCAGATTAATTATCTTGCTCAATGATAAATAGCACGGTCAATGCGAGGATCGAACCCACGACCATTCGATCTGGAGTCCAAAGCTCAAACACTGAGCCACGCACTGGACAAGCCGTTGTTAACGTTCCAGTTCAGTTTGGCAATATAACTTTGTATATTATGTTTACATGATTCGTATTATCTGTGTGACACGTCAGTAGCGGATTAAACGGAAGAATAGAATTCCGGGCACATGCCCTTCTTCTTTAAGAGTTAAACAAAATAACAAAAACATGGATATGTTGGACTCCCTGTCAAAAGGGTCTGGATCCGCGTATGCCCGTTATCATACCATATAACTAAAATAGTTGGTGATATATTGCTTTCTGATAAACAGAGAGAGTAACTTTAACTGCAGAAAGCTTAGGGTTAGTTTCCCATTATATTTAAAGGCCCAACTGCCTTATAAAAGCCACTAGGTGGAGCTGGGGCAGGTTTTTCATTTAAATTATACATGGTTAAATCAGGGAGACCTTTTTCAAAATATTGAAAATTCCACCTCATAAAAAATATCAATAATTTGGCACAGAAGTAAACAGATATTAAACAAGTGAATTGGTAAAACCATATTTGTGAAAAAGTGTTTCTTATTTCTAGTTTTAATTTCTTTTTTAAACCCAACTGACAGAAATTTGAAAATAAAGGGGAGGAGCCTGTTGGGTTGTGAACTAAGAAGTGTACACACATACAGGTGGTAGTGTTTACAGCAGCCGACAGACACTCAGCGTTATGGCTTTATAGAGAAAGGCAGTCACTTGTTATAGTTGTGTGTAAACCTCCATAGCAGAGTACTCTGAGATGGGATGTTTCTATCTGTGACTGTTCATGTGTTCCAGATAACAAATCATCCCTACCATGCTAACATCAGAATCAAAAACATCACTATGCACTTCTATATATCCCAGCCTTGAAAACTGAACATTCCCTCCTCAGGCTCAGTGATGTATGTTCCTTAGTCATAACTATATACAATGTAATTCCTTATATTATTATCTCCATCATCCATTCCTAAACAATAACTTGTACAGTTAAGCTTTATGTTGTATGTTTATTCCCAACACAATGTCATCCTAACATACATGTCCAAATAATTTTCATTTAACACCGATAACTTGTCATGAAATATTTGCTGGCAGTGTAAAGTTCTGTTTTGTCATCAGATTACATTTGCAACAGTTCATAGCAATTCTTTTTTTATATTATACACAGTGTAGTGGATATTAGAGATGAAAATAAAGGGGTAAAACATGAATTAATAATACTAACAAAACCTACACTTTCAATAAAATAGGCAGAAATTATTTACTAGTAGTTTGGAGTCATTAGATTGAAAAATCTTACTCCTAAAATATTTGGAAGTACATTTTTCTGTCGTCTGCGAACTCAGCATCCAGGGAGAGTTGTTTACATATTGTGCTATTGTTAGAGTCATTCACTGTAACTGACATGTCTGTAAAGCTGGTGTAATTGTTAAGACACACCTCCAATCTCTCCCTACCAGAGTAGGGAATGTTGCCCCTTTAAGCATGACATATGCTGAGGGGAAAAAGTTTAGCAAGTTTTTCACCCTGGAAATAATAAATTTTTGGTTGTAAATCAAGAAATTAATAACAGTCGAACATCTTAATGTCGTAACGAATAAATAAACGTAGGTATCAAGCCCGTAAAGTCCCAATATGTCAGTATATCTTGTTTACAGTATTATTTCATCTACAAAACTTGCTAAACTTTTTTCCCTCAGTATATAATTGTCTTGCTATGGCTTCTTCAAATTCAGTTAGTACTTGATTCGTGGCGTTCTGGGCTTTTGATATGTATATTCATATATATCAAAAGCCCATATACATAGTCATCTCTGTGATATACGTATATTAATGCTGCCTTGTTTGTTCGAGGCTATAGACTGGCGAGAAATTCTGTATTTATACTTTCCCGTTTTATTAATATACTGAAGTGTGGAAGAAACGCAACTCGGGAATTTCCGCTATATATTGTATACTGCACACTTAATTCCACATACTATTTCAAAAAAATCCCAAGATGTTTTGTAAAAAAAAAGTTGCAGTAAGTTAGAGAAAGGACACAACTGTGATGTTGTAGACGTTTTAATCACACTACAGTTTGAGAACAAGAAATTCATAAATGTTGAAGTTCCTCTTTGAAAAATTGAGCCATTTCAGTACTGATTTAACGCAAAGAGTTAAGTTTGCTTACATGTTAAAGCCACATGCGCACTCTGTCACTAAAGAAACTTTGAATGAATACTATTTGCTGTGTTAATTGTTGTTGGGAGTTTTTATTCCAAAGAAACAGGTATTTTACATGGCTGTATCCTTGTTTTTCTTGACTTGTCTGGTGGTTATAAATTACTAGCCGAACCAACCGAAGTTGTCCGTTCTGTTTGTGTCCGTTTTTAGCCGAATTGTGTGGGGTTTGTTTCTGTAGTTTCGTTTATCGTATTTTGAAATTCGATTTACGATAACATATACTTTATATTAAATAATCTTTCTTACTTAATTAAATACATTTACATGTATGCCAATTAAATCTGCTAAAAGGAACTCATAAACCACCATATTATATTTTATATATATATTTTATTTTTCATTTGCCTGTAATATGGAATATTTGTCTTCGATTTATTTTTGGATAAGCTATTTTCAAGATTGGTAAACGTGCAACTCGATTGTTTCATTGAAATGACACATGTTTATGAAATCGATTGAAATTCAAAATTTTATATTACGGGGCGTACAAGTTTCCTTTTTATAAACTACTTGCAGTCTGATTGCATCAAACTATTCGTTAATAGGTACACGGTTTGTCCATCTTTAAATTATTAGATGAACATGTATTGTGTGTATTCATGACGTGGAACTACTTTGTCAATCATGTCAATAAATACTAATTTTAGTATTTTATATATATCCTATAAGTGAAACAGCGTGATGTACCACAATTTAACCGTTTCATTAAATTCGATAATCTAATGTTGTTGTAAAACGTAATTAGGCAGGATTTATTGTCCTTCCTTTCTCAGACCTCAAACATGCCCTCTCTAATCACTGTTTATGTATTTACTGTTATTGGATAATGTTTTCGTTACTCATAATTCTGAGTTATTGTCTCTATGAGTTTTTGTCCGTGCGTGGATATATTGTGGAAGCTTTCTGTGTTTACATGTTTGTAAAATGTTTGTTTACAAACATTCATTTTATGCTGCGGTGGTATATTAAGAACCACTACTAATTTACCATTTTTCGCACCGTGTGGACGCTAAAATCTACTTATTCGTATAGCGGGTGTTCCAATGATGCTATCTGACTATATGTCTACTCCTGCTATCGCGCAGACAAATCACAAATCTCGTACAGAGAAATCCCTGTCTGTTGTCATTTAATATGCCGGAAGTTGACATGCAGTGGAAATGCAGAGCAAAATAAATGCCGCTTTCTGAGTGGCTGAACATTAATTGGTCGTTTCTGAATCGTCCAAAGTCGGCAGTCTCCGTTCAGGTCTCCGTTTTGATTGTGACCTTCACATTTAAATTCGTTTTGCCAAACAAAACATGGAGTTTCTAAACGAAGAAGAACAACTAGCATTAAAAATCGTGGAGGATGGACACTATTTGGCAATATTAGGTCAGGCAGGAACGGGCAAATCGTTCTTGATAAATAAACTTAAATATAGATTGACAGTCCCTAAACTTTTACTAAATGCCTTTCATACATTGCTTTTTGCGTGAAACACAAACATCACGATCTCAACGATGAAATGACATAAGTAATCATAAATATCTTCGTAAATATCCGTATCATTCCGTACAGTACGGCCACGATTTTATTTTTAGACATTTAGCGAAAAACGGCTAAAACAGTGTGTATTTATGTGATTAAGTGTACCGGACAACCTCGGTCACAGAGGCCCCATAGCAGTGTACAGGCATTAAGGCCCTATCTATAATATTAGGATTTAATAGGATGTTGATCAAACAGCGCTTTGGGCTCCCTTTGAAAGCAAGAATAATATTGTATTTGATGACGTAGAAAACTTAAAACAGGTACATTAATCCACAGGTAAAGGTATTTATCAGTTATCTGGCAATAGTTGCGCAGCTATACAATTCAGATTTACCTCATTTTCCCGTTCAGTCACACAGTGGTAAAAGTAGTATCTACGTCATGCAAATAAAACTTATTTTTACGTACAACTTAGTAGCGGTTTGAATAGGATCGAATTGGATGTTGATCAAACCGCTTTGGGCTCCCATTGCTCGCTTTTCACAGATATTGCAATGTGTGAATTGTAAATATATATTGTTGTGTATTGATTTCGATTTAAATAAACATAAACATATTCGTGAAACAAAACATAGCTGGAGAACTTTAAAAATCAACTGTCACAAAATAATCTCGAGTAGAGCGTATTGGTCGTACACAGCCCTTGTAAGCACCTGCCAGTCACACGCTAATCCATTGTTCAGTTGAAACCAATTCACAATGTCCATGATATATTCAGGTAACACGGAAAAGCGTGCAATTTTAAGTGGCCGCTAGAGGGCGTCCGGAAGGGCCGTTTAATAAGTTTAGTTTTGTACTAATGCATGTAAAAGTATAGGTCTATCTCTTTAAAGGGAAAAAAAATTTAAGTGTCCTTTCGTGTAGATGTTAATACTGCGGTTTTAGCCACGTGTGTCACAGAATGAATGTTGGAAATAATGTTTTGGGCGGAACGTCGGTTATAAAATGCATTGTTCGCAAGTCCTGGCCGGGATTGATTGAAAGTTACTTTGTTTTAGCAGAGGTTGGAACTGGCCAATATGTGGTCAGTATTTATTTTATGAACTTTTATCGTACATTTATATTCAGTGGGCGGCGCCATCTTGGTTGGCGATGTTACGACATCCGGTTAGCTTTTATGTTTCTCAAACATTAACTTGAGGCTAGCATATGATTTTGAAGTTATTTTATTAGATGTAATTATTGTAATTGATCATTAATTGTAAAACAATATTAATTTGAAAACGTTGTATAATAGGTGCATTAGCTAACGTTAACGTTGGCGTATAACTCAGTGATTGTAATACACGATTGAATTGATAATGTCGTATATTAGGTGCATTTGTTAACAATGAGCTGAGTGACTAGTATAAATGTTCGACGCGTATACATGGCGTTGTAGAACATACCTCCATTGCTACTCATCATAATTAGAGAGTGGCTTGCATATATGTATAAGATAATGATTTGTTGGTGTAATGATAATTATATAAGGTTGGTGTGTTTATGAACTAAAACGTATGTATTATTACAACCTCACCCGTCCGGTGGAGATAACATTTCCGGAGTGGAGATAACCCGTCCGGTGTGGAGATAAGCCTTCCGCAGTGGAGCTAAGCCTTCCACGCATAACGTTACGAGCGGTGGAGACGGTCCCCGTACCTGTGCAACATGGCCAGGTTATAGTATTAACAACCCCCGGGACTCGAGGTGGCCCGTTATCAGTCCTCACTGGAGGAACTTCAGTCACAACCTCGGTGGAGGTTAATTACCATATCTCGCGCATCATCATCTTCATGAGCTCTCGCGCATCACATTCATCGCGCTAGACCATAATTATTGTGCACATCAACATTGTAATAACTTTAACTACACTTTAGTGTCGTATATAGTCAGTCGACACATTCAGTATTTGTGATAATACTAAGAACGTCTTAAACGTTCAAGAGAACAGTCTTTTCATATTTCCTCTGTGTATTCGCTTGTTTTGTTTTTTTGATAATTGTATATATATTTAACATATTTTAAATGTTGCATTAAACTTATGTCAATGCATTCACCGTCATTGATTCTTTCCTGAGTTAGACCCAACGACCAGGGTCATCTTGCGACATCCACACATACTCTTACTGGTACTGTATTTCAATGCTTCGGTAAGATACATGTATGTCAGTCAAAATTATAAAATGTATTAAAACATATTTCGTTTGTGTGTACAGGTGTGCCCAGCGTATATATATGTATACTTTACAGTTAACATTAACAGGAACCATAATTCATTCAGATATCTGTTGGCGTATTTATTTGTTTAAAATTGATATTGAATTGATCACGCAGTGTTGCCACCTCGCCTATAAAGGTTGCGGACCACTAATTAACTTCCCATAGACGGCTCTATAAGGTGACAGCTGATTACTGACAAACCTAAACATTCTATGTCCAATTCTGGCTCTTATTTCCAAGCAATTTTCATTCAAATACTTAAAACAGCCACCTTTCCCCTCAACAAAGTCACTTGCCAGGTCTACAGGTTTACATTCATATAAGATTCGCAGTAAAAAAATGGCCGAAATCTCATTTGGAGTTAATGTTACCAAAACATGAGAAAAAAGCTTTTGTGAAAAACTTTCATCCCCAATAAATGCAACCATCTTATCTAACATGTTACACATCTAAAACTTCAATTTTAAATATTGTCATACCATTTTCAGATGTTCATGACCCTTCACTCCCGCTGCCTGTCAATCCGGGAATGGGGCGTGGCCTGTTTTAATGTAAAAAAAAAAAGTTAAAAAATAATGTTATATTTGTAAGTATTCAATTTGGAGATCACTGTAAATTATGATAGCCGTAACCAGTTTGTGTTGCCTATTATAAGATGTTGATGAGCCGTTAAACAACATGCATGTCCAACTTTCGAAAACAAACCGATTATTAAAAACACCAAGTATGTTATATTCGCCAGTATATCGTATAGAAAAACGCAACAAATATTTGTTGCGTTTTTCTATACGATATACTGGCGAAAATATCATACTTGGTGTTTTTAATAATTGGTTTGTTTTCGTAAGTTGGATGAGGTTTCATTCGAACAAAGCCGTAAAATACAGGTCTCGGTGTGACTTTTTCGCGAGGGGTACACACTTGGGACGCTTAACTTGCCGTAAAACGTCAAGCGCTTCTGAGACCCAGAAATATCAAAAATAGATAGAAAGCTTCCCAGGCGCAAGCGCTTGCGTCCTCGCCTTCGGCGAGGCGGAAGTTTTTTAAAAAAAAACGTTTTGTGCAAAACTCACAGCAAAAATGAAAGAAATCTCTGAGATTTATTTAATTAAAAAGAATGCAAGTGGTATTACACTAGTTCATATTTGACGGTATACTGACCAAAGTAGATATAAACGTCATACAGGAAATGGAGCATTGAAGGACCACAGTCAACCACAAATACGGATAAACAATTAACAACTACAAGGATAAATTAATGGCAAGGTGTACGACATCACAAACAAAAAAAGGTATTCAATAGGGCTACCGCCTGTGAATGGTCAGTGGCAAAAAAGGGTCGCTTGGGGTTTAAACTAAGATCATAAGGTGCACCAAATCTCACTCTTACCCTAGTGTCATACCAATAAAACGGAACAGAGTAAATAAAGAAATCCACGCAAACTGTAAATGGAGTAAACACAAATCCCCGCAAACTGTAAATGGGTAATGGGCAAAACACTTAATCCCCGCAAACTGTAAATGGGTAAAACACTAAAACCCCGCAAACTGTAAATGGGTAAAACACTAAATCCCCGCAAACTGTAAATGGGTAAAACACTAAATCCCCGCAAACTGTAAAATAATAACCACTTGCAATAAACGTTTTAAAAAGTTTAATAAATATTGTATGGAAGTGATCTTGACCAAGTTTGTAAATCACGTCAGCCTAGAAGTCATGCTTTTATAGTTCTTAAATTGCTTTCATATTTAAAATACAATCATACGATAATACATTTTTGCGAAGGTTTTTTCAAGTTTATAGTAAGGTAGCCCTGATCGATGATTAATTATACAAACATTACGAATGTTACAAGATTCTATATGTGCTATATTGCATTAATTTTGAATTACAACTGTTTTAAAGAGTATAAGAATCGAGAATGGATTATAAAAATTGTTCATGCGTATCCGAAGTTCGGACCAAAGCAATTTAACCAAGCGTTAAAATGTCCCTATCTGAACCGGATATTCGCGATATCAGAGCATAGCATTTGTATTTTGCTAAATACTCTTTGAGGTTATTCTCCGTTAGACTTCCGCTAAATATGAAATGGTTTTCCGAAGTTCATCAACTTTCAACTTTCATCTATAAATTCGTTTCTTGTTTCTGTGTGTGTTTGTGGTTGACTGTCGTCCTTGAATGCTGCTTTTCCTGTTCGATTTTTATATCTATATTTCCAGTTAAAGGGACATTTGGCAATCATGATTCCCGTTAGTTTTATACATTACTTGCATATTTGAAAATATTTATTTACTATTAATGATTATTTTGGTAGTATAATGTAAACTGTGTTGAAATATTACTAATTGTTGATTATTTTGCACAAATTATATATTTTAACCTGTGGTTGAATAATGAAGAAGAAATGAAATAATTAAGTTATATTACCCGTTCGTCCCGTTAGTTTTTCTATATGACTTGTATTTGTTCCATCAACAATATTAATTATAAGAATAGTATAAAGCAAGTTGTTAGTAGAATAAGACGAAACAATGAAAACTCAAAATTACTTCCAGGATAATGTTTGGAAATCGCCGAACACGATAAATATACACAATAATATTGCAGTCTCGGTGTCATTGATTGTTCATGAACGGTAGTGGAACATGCTAGGTACCGTTCACGCCCTCTAGCATCAGGTTCAGCAGAATTCAATATTTAAAATGTCAAAAGTACGAACTTTTGAGCCATCTCGAAGATTTGTATGCATATGACGGTGAACATGGTACTGCAATGAGGTATGAAATACCATTCCATAGCCAGCGGCGTATGGTCTCAGTTTCTATCAAAATGCTTTGCCCTAAACGAGAAAACAATGGGCGATATAAACAAAATAGGACTTAATTGGAAGCAGAGTTTATGAAGCCTGCGTATCGCATGTGACAGTCAAAAGACTACATTAAAAAGCAGACAACATATACTAAGGGTGGTTAAACAATACTCAGAGCCTTTAAAGTCTGGAGTAGTGGAAACACCTATTCGAAATTAAAGTAAGAAAACAAGGTATTTGTGCATGTACGACCAATATCAGTATACAAATACCGGGCTCAAGGATCTCTAATAACCGTTCTGATTGCAAGCACGGAAACCATTATATGGGGGAAAATATCGTCTTGGTACATTATACGTAGATACCATTGTCACTCATATATAGACATACAATTAAGAATAATGTGTTTACGTCTTTTGGAATGGAAATGTGCTTTTCTGAAGTTGAAATTATATGATTAAAAATATTCAAATTAACAACGCGATTTCCAGTATACGATCGTTTTATCTTCTCTGTTTTCTCTCCCTTTCTTTGTTATACATTGAATACTCAATAACTATCAGGTTAGGGCTACTGAAATTAGCGGGTTACAAGTGAGTTTACTTTATCCTGTGATATCAATATTGGTCATCTTGTAGACCTTTAGGTTGCGGACCACTAATTAACTTCCCTTAGACGGCTGTATGAGGTGACAGCTGGTTATTGACACACCTAAACAAACAATGTCCAAATTCTGGCTCTTATTTCCAAGCAATTTTCATGACAAATCATTCAAATCCATCAAATAGCCACCTTTCCCCTAAGAAAAGTCACTTGCCAGGTCTCTGTTTACATTCATGTCAGATCCGCAGTAAAAATGGTTGAAATCTCATTTGCAGTTAATTATACCAAAATATGAAGAAGAAAAAAAAAGATTTGTGCAAAACTTAATTCCTAATAATAATAAATGCACCCATCTTAGCTAAAATGTTACACATCTAAATCTTCAATTTGCAATATTGTCACAGCATTTTCAAATTTGCATGACCATTTAATCCTGCTGAGGTCAATCCGGGAAAGGGGCGTGGCCTGTTTTAATGTATATTTAGGACACCGCAACCTATAAGTAGCTTTCCGGCCATCAAAAGTCACATTTGGCATATGTACAACATTTCTAAAACAGTATGAAAAGAGAAATTAGCCTACTGACGACGATCTATACATATAATTTACCTAGTTAGAGAATACAAACTCTATAGACACAATATAAACGGCTTTAACCACCCAGACTAATCCCCAAAACAAGAGCATCAAATTGAGAGTTACCAACTCATAATTCATTTTACGCGTATTCAGTCACGGGTATTTTAAGAACCGTGAAAAATATGCTTTTAATAGACACATATGCATTCTTATATGACCTGAACATATGGCTAGAGTTTTGATAAACGGATTGGCAGTGTAAATTTGCTGTTATTTGGAGGGTTAGACTCTTATAACTCAATGCAATGTTACCAAAATTCATTTTAAAATGGCATTGTCTTTGGACAGTGACTTAAAATGTATAAAAACAATTTAGAAGTATGTAACATACAACTAAAATAACTAATTCATTCTAAAACTGTTTAATATAACTAGTTGTAAATTTAATATCTAGTTATTTCGAATTATGAAGTGGATTTTATTTTAATTCACATGCTATAGGAGTAATGTTTGGAGTAATATGTATTACATACCCCTTTCGTGAGACACGCGCAGTTTTGTGTCAAATCTTGCTCACACGCATACATTCTGCATTCTCATTCATTCTAACAATATTTGACCAATTATTTTGTCTGTGTATTTTTTTATAAAATTTAGTATGTTTTATACCAAAATCCGATAAAATTTAGTCATGATTTCCGCATTGCTTCCATATATTGTGTGACTTAAATGAATTACAGGAGTATATGGTCATACTTCTTGGTAAACAGAT